>OX459101.1:15592179-15888773 GCA_949775045.1 Metridium senile | reverse complement strand
AAAGTTCATATGGAATTTTTGTGCTAAAATTGCTTGTTTCTTTTGACTGACATGCTATGAAAATTTGAAAAACTTCCTAGTGCTTACTAACATTCAAACGGCTGGGAAAATTTGGCTTGTTTAAAAAAGTTAGAATTTTTCAAATTAAGCAAGGTCGTTTTTTACGGGCGGTTTCGGGCGCCGTAGGAGTCAACGGGTTAATTAGTGTTTGAATTGAGAACTATTTTATGTTCAACAGTCAACCTACTATGATCAGGTCCTGCTGATTAAACAACACTGAAAGACTAAAAAAAATACAACAAATCTTGTACAAAACAAATATTTATTGATTCACATTTCATGATTTTAGTATATATAAACAGTGTACAATTAAATAATAATTTAACATAATCTTATAGGTGTACATTTGGGGATGAAAAGAATGAAAAAGAAATGACTTTTAGTTGATCCTTATTCACTAAACTAAACATTCTTTACAAATTTCAGCAATCTGGAGCTTTGGAAATGTTGAAATCATCAAAAATTGCAAGACTTTATATAGCCGACTGACAAGGCTGTCTGTCTGTCATACAAACCCTTGTTATTTTTGATAACTTGTAGAGTTGCAGAAAAGGTCTAAATGTTTATAAAATGGAATGCCATCAAAATATGCATTTAATATGATCTCTACGTTGTCTCTTTGAGTAGAGTATTTAGAATTACTTGGCAGTCTAAAATTGTACACCCTGATTCTACAAAAATATTTTTCCACGTTTAGCCAAGTACAAAAAGTAATCTACAAATGCCTTTCTAGTATTGACGCACAGAAAGAAAACTAATGTTCATTTTACATGCTTCGATAGTTACTTCTTGTTGTAATAGAGGTATTTTCATATAATCCACTCTTAACATGTGCAAATGAGAATAGAAAAAACATGCAAATGAGGTGTGCGTGTAGCAAAGTACTTGAGTGAGTTGTGCTCTCGGCTTGAAATAATTAAAATAGAACACGAGTGACAACAAAAAACATTGATAGATTTCCCCAAAACCACCTTGATGAATTTTTTCACAGTGGCTTGTGGGCTCAGGGAACAAATGAAAGCAAATAGCTAGAAGCACACCTAATTAGCATGTTATTTCGCACATATGCTCATTTGCATTTTAAAAGTCGGTTATACAAAAACGGTCTAATGCGTCACTGATGACGTAAAAAATTAAAGCGGGAATACTAAAGCTACTTTTCATGTGCCATTTAGCAGCCATTTCCATTAACATTTTTTATACAATTATGCACATTCTATAGATTATATTTTACACATCAGCAGTTTATTGCACAGCTACTTAGTTGTTTCTTTAAGCAGCGGAAATCATTATTTGTAATATTAAATTACTACCAAATTCACTGTTCTGTTCTTAGCTTAAAGATAATCTTCAATTCATCTTTGTTGAACTATTTTTTGGATAATATTAGCACACTGATGGCTAAACAAAATTGGAAAAACTGAAAAACAAGAAATTCACTTGTTCCGCTGTGAATAGACGAGCTGTTATTCTTAACAATATTGCTAAATATCTCAGGCATTTGCTTGTTGCATCACTTTTAGACTTGACTGATTCTTACACAACGAGAGTTGATTGAAATGTTTTACAAGAAAAACATCACAGAAGCGTTACAGTCCTATTTAGTTACTATTTACAACACAAGTTCAAATCACATTTTATCAAACAAATAAACAGCACAAAAACAGACATTCGTTCAATCAACTACTCCATATGAACCCTTTTGACTTCTAAATAGTAGATTGGAAAAATGAATTCACTTTCAAATACAATGTTGCTTACATTGGTAATGGAAAAATTGCATTCTGTTTAAGGTTTCCAGTTTAGATACAGTTACATATCTTTGTAAAAATTATTCAATGATATTCGTTTGGATTGATCAATACTTCATCTGTTTGAGGGCATTCCGTTGAAAGTTTCTAGTTTTACTATTATTGATCATATGACAAAATTGATATTGAAATCCTTTCTCTGATAAATCCAATATTGGATAGCATTGTTCTTGCATGATCCTTCAGTTTTTAAACCATTTTTGTTCAATTTGTTATTCCCTGGTCTCATTTGTATTCAATATTCCATACTCCTCAAAACGAGTTCAGTATGGCTCATTAATAATCTGTAATATTCTGGTTCCAGCTGTCACTGAATTACACAACTTGGGCTGTCCTTTTCCTTAAGTAGTTTAGTCGGCTTGTATCTTTCTAAATAGGCTAGCTGTTTAGCATTTATAGCTCCCCTACGTTTCCTGAAATCAAAATACATGCAAGAACATTCAATGTCAGATTACTCTTTTGACTTTCAAGGCATGGACTACTGGGCTTTTTTGACATTTTTGAGCGATTTTCTGGACATAAACGATCCGTAGGATTTCTTGACTCCATATTTGGCGTTACCATGAAAAGTGCTGCTGTTTTGTAGTCTCAGGGGCTCAAGTTCTCAGGCCACATGACTTTTAGATGGTTTCGAAGCATCGTTGGATATTTCCACTGGCTCAAAGTTGGCTTAAATGGGAATTTCGTTAATTTTAGGGTCATATTTTGCCTTTAGTCACTACTGGAAGAGCATCATTAAGCTTCAAGTTAGCAAAGAGCTCACTTTCTGGAAGAAAGCAGCGAGGAATCTCACTTTGTCAGCAAAAAACGATCGATGTTTGGTTGATTCGGTTTTGGCGGGCTTACAACAAAGTCAGGTTTGGAGTTCGACTAAAGGCAAATTCTCGGACCTGCCGCGGCTATTGATCGAAGTTGTGATGATAGAGGAACACAACAAGCGCGAAATTTTGGCAGAAAACCGAGGTGACCCTAGACTTATAAAAAATGTCTAAAAGGACGGCGGGGGTACTCCATGTTTAAAATTGTCATGGTTACCCACAATACTTTGCAGTCGTAAATACTTGAAAACACGTGCGTATCAAAATGGCCGTATAATCAAACGAGCGCAGCTCAGTTGGTGAAGTGAAAAAACTTGCCAAAGCACAATTTAAGGACTGAATTTTGTTGTGAAAACGGCCTTTTCGTCTAAAAACGATTTTTTCGATAAAAAATCCAAGGTCAAAGAAGCGTGATTTTCACTATTGAAAAATAAGGCAAAAACGGACATTTTTGACTTTCCTAAAGTTCATATGGAATTTTTGTGCTAAAATTGCTTGTTTCTTTTGACTGACATGCTATGAAAATTTGAAAAACTTCCTAGTGCTTACTAACATTCAAACGGCTGGGAAAATTTGGCTTGTTTAAAAAAGTTAGAATTTTTCAAATTAAGCAAGGTCGTTTTTTACGGGCGGTTTCGGGCGCCGTAGGAGTCAACGGGTTAATTAGTGTTTGAATTGAGAACTATTTTATGTTCAACAGTCAACCTACTATGATCAGGTCCTGCTGATTAAACAACACTGAAAGACTAAAAAAAATACAACAAATCTTGTACAAAACAAATATTTATTGATTCACATTTCATGATTTTAGTATATATAAACAGTGTACAATTAAATAATAATTTAACATAATCTTATAGGTGTACATTTGGGGATGAAAAGAATGAAAAAGAAATGACTTTTAGTTGATCCTTATTCACTAAACTAAACATTCTTTACAAATTTCAGCAATCTGGAGCTTTGGAAATGTTGAAATCATCAAAAATTGCAAGACTTTATATAGCCGACTGACAAGGCTGTCTGTCTGTCATACAAACCCTTGTTATTTTTGATAACTTGTAGAGTTGCAGAAAAGGTCTAAATGTTTATAAAATGGAATGCCATCAAAATATGCATTTAATATGATCTCTACGTTGTCTCTTTGAGTAGAGTATTTAGAATTACTTGGCAGTCTAAAATTGTACACCCTGATTCTACAAAAATATTTTTCCACGTTTAGCCAAGTACAAAAAGTAATCTACAAATGCCTTTCTAGTATTGACGCACAGAAAGAAAACTAATGTTCATTTTACATGCTTCGATAGTTACTTCTTGTTGTAATAGAGGTATTTTCATATAATCCACTCTTAACATGTGCAAATGAGAATAGAAAAAACATGCAAATGAGGTGTGCGTGTAGCAAAGTACTTGAGTGAGTTGTGCTCTCGGCTTGAAATAATTAAAATAGAACACGAGTGACAACAAAAAACATTGATAGATTTCCCCAAAACCACCTTGATGAATTTTTTCACAGTGGCTTGTGGGCTCAGGGAACAAATGAAAGCAAATAGCTAGAAGCACACCTAATTAGCATGTTATTTCGCACATATGCTCATTTGCATTTTAAAAGTCGGTTATACAAAAACGGTCTAATGCGTCACTGATGACGTAAAAAATTAAAGCGGGAATACTAAAGCTACTTTTCATGTGCCATTTAGCAGCCATTTCCATTAACATTTTTTATACAATTATGCACATTCTATAGATTATATTTTACACATCAGCAGTTTATTGCACAGCTACTTAGTTGTTTCTTTAAGCAGCGGAAATCATTATTTGTAATATTAAATTACTACCAAATTCACTGTTCTGTTCTTAGCTTAAAGATAATCTTCAATTCATCTTTGTTGAACTATTTTTTGGATAATATTAGCACACTGATGGCTAAACAAAATTGGAAAAACTGAAAAACAAGAAATTCACTTGTTCCGCTGTGAATAGACGAGCTGTTATTCTTAACAATATTGCTAAATATCTCAGGCATTTGCTTGTTGCATCACTTTTAGACTTGACTGATTCTTACACAACGAGAGTTGATTGAAATGTTTTACAAGAAAAACATCACAGAAGCGTTACAGTCCTATTTAGTTACTATTTACAACACAAGTTCAAATCACATTTTATCAAACAAATAAACAGCACAAAAACAGACATTCGTTCAATCAACTACTCCATATGAACCCTTTTGACTTCTAAATAGTAGATTGGAAAAATGAATTCACTTTCAAATACAATGTTGCTTACATTGGTAATGGAAAAATTGCATTCTGTTTAAGGTTTCCAGTTTAGATACAGTTACATATCTTTGTAAAAATTATTCAATGATATTCGTTTGGATTGATCAATACTTCATCTGTTTGAGGGCATTCCGTTGAAAGTTTCTAGTTTTACTATTATTGATCATATGACAAAATTGATATTGAAATCCTTTCTCTGATAAATCCAATATTGGATAGCATTGTTCTTGCATGATCCTTCAGTTTTTAAACCATTTTTGTTCAATTTGTTATTCCCTGGTCTCATTTGTATTCAATATTCCATACTCCTCAAAACGAGTTCAGTATGGCTCATTAATAATCTGTAATATTCTGGTTCCAGCTGTCACTGAATTACACAACTTGGGCTGTCCTTTTCCTTAAGTAGTTTAGTCGGCTTGTATCTTTCTAAATAGGCTAGCTGTTTAGCATTTATAGCTCCCCTACGTTTCCTGAAATCAAAATACATGCAAGAACATTCAATGTCAGATTACTCTTTTGACTTTCAAGGCATGGACTACTGGGCTTTTTTGACATTTTTGAGCGATTTTCTGGACATAAACGATCCGTAGGATTTCTTGACTCCATATTTGGCGTTACCATGAAAAGTGCTGCTGTTTTGTAGTCTCAGGGGCTCAAGTTCTCAGGCCACATGACTTTTAGATGGTTTCGAAGCATCGTTGGATATTTCCACTGGCTCAAAGTTGGCTTAAATGGGAATTTCGTTAATTTTAGGGTCATATTTTGCCTTTAGTCACTACTGGAAGAGCATCATTAAGCTTCAAGGTAGCAAAGAGCTCACTTTCTGGAAGAAAGCAGCGAGGAATCTGACTTTGTCAGCAAAAAACGATCGATGTTTGGTTGATTCGGTTTTGGCGGGCTTAGAACAAAGTCAGGTTTGGAGTTGGACTAAAGGCAAATTCTCGGACCTGCCGCGGCTATTGATCGAAGTTGTGATGATAGAGGAACACAACAAGCGCGAAATTTTGTCAGAAAACCGAGGTGACCCTAGACTTATAAAAAATGTCTAAAAGGACGGCGGGGGGTACTCCATGTTTAAAATTGTCATGGTTACCCACAATACTTTGCAGTCGTAAATACTTGAAAACACGTGCGTATCAAAATGGCCGTATAATCAAACGAGCGCAGCTCAGTTGGTGAAGTGAAAAAACTTGCCAAAGCACAATTTAAGGACTGAATTTTGTTGTGAAAACGGCCTTTTCGTCTAAAAACGATTTTTTCGATAAAAAATCCAAGGTCAAAGAAGCGTGATTTTCACTATTGAAAAATAAGGCAAAAACGGACATTTTTGACTTTCCTAAAGTTCATATGGAATTTTTGTGCTAAAATTGCTTGTTTCTTTTGACTGACATGCTATGAAAATTTGAAAAACTTCCTAGTGCTTACTAACATTCAAACGGCTGGGAAAATTTGGCTTGTTTAAAAAAGTTAGAATTTTTCAAATTAAGCAAGGTCGTTTTTTACGGGCGGTTTCGGGCGCCGTAGGAGTCAACGGGTTAATTAGTGTTTGAATTGAGAACTATTTTATGTTCAACAGTCAACCTACTATGATCAGGTCCTGCTGATTAAACAACACTGAAAGACTAAAAAAAATACAACAAATCTTGTACAAA
This sequence comes from Metridium senile, assembly GCA_949775045.1. Classification (NCBI taxonomy): domain Eukaryota; kingdom Metazoa; phylum Cnidaria; class Anthozoa; order Actiniaria; family Metridiidae; genus Metridium; species Metridium senile. Next base: position 15,882,156 of record OX459101.1, on the reverse strand, counting down.
ACAAATATTTATTGATTCACATTTCATGATTTTAGTATATATAAACAGTGTACAATTAAATAATAATTTAACATAATCTTATAGGTGTACATTTGGGGATGAAAAGAATGAAAAAGAAATGACTTTTAGTTGATCCTTATTCACTAAACTAAACATTCTTTACAAATTTCAGCAATCTGGAGCTTTGGAAATGTTGAAATCATCAAAAATTGCAAGACTTTATATAGCCGACTGACAAGGCTGTCTGTCTGTCATACAAACCCTTGTTATTTTTGATAACTTGTAGAGTTGCAGAAAAGGTCTAAATGTTTATAAAATGGAATGCCATCAAAATATGCATTTAATATGATCTCTACGTTGTCTCTTTGAGTAGAGTATTTAGAATTACTTGGCAGTCTAAAATTGTACACCCTGATTCTACAAAAATATTTTTCCACGTTTAGCCAAGTACAAAAAGTAATCTACAAATGCCTTTCTAGTATTGACGCACAGAAAGAAAACTAATGTTCATTTTACATGCTTCGATAGTTACTTCTTGTTGTAATAGAGGTATTTTCATATAATCCACTCTTAACATGTGCAAATGAGAATAGAAAAAACATGCAAATGAGGTGTGCGTGTAGCAAAGTACTTGAGTGAGTTGTGCTCTCGGCTTGAAATAATTAAAATAGAACACGAGTGACAACAAAAAACATTGATAGATTTCCCCAAAACCACCTTGATGAATTTTTTCACAGTGGCTTGTGGGCTCAGGGAACAAATGAAAGCAAATAGCTAGAAGCACACCTAATTAGCATGTTATTTCGCACATATGCTCATTTGCATTTTAAAAGTCGGTTATACAAAAACGGTCTAATGCGTCACTGATGACGTAAAAAATTAAAGCGGGAATACTAAAGCTACTTTTCATGTGCCATTTAGCAGCCATTTCCATTAACATTTTTTATACAATTATGCACATTCTATAGATTATATTTTACACATCAGCAGTTTATTGCACAGCTACTTAGTTGTTTCTTTAAGCAGCGGAAATCATTATTTGTAATATTAAATTACTACCAAATTCACTGTTCTGTTCTTAGCTTAAAGATAATCTTCAATTCATCTTTGTTGAACTATTTTTTGGATAATATTAGCACACTGATGGCTAAACAAAATTGGAAAAACTGAAAAACAAGAAATTCACTTGTTCCGCTGTGAATAGACGAGCTGTTATTCTTAACAATATTGCTAAATATCTCAGGCATTTGCTTGTTGCATCACTTTTAGACTTGACTGATTCTTACACAACGAGAGTTGATTGAAATGTTTTACAAGAAAAACATCACAGAAGCGTTACAGTCCTATTTAGTTACTATTTACAACACAAGTTCAAATCACATTTTATCAAACAAATAAACAGCACAAAAACAGACATTCGTTCAATCAACTACTCCATATGAACCCTTTTGACTTCTAAATAGTAGATTGGAAAAATGAATTCACTTTCAAATACAATGTTGCTTACATTGGTAATGGAAAAATTGCATTCTGTTTAAGGTTTCCAGTTTAGATACAGTTACATATCTTTGTAAAAATTATTCAATGATATTCGTTTGGATTGATCAATACTTCATCTGTTTGAGGGCATTCCGTTGAAAGTTTCTAGTTTTACTATTATTGATCATATGACAAAATTGATATTGAAATCCTTTCTCTGATAAATCCAATATTGGATAGCATTGTTCTTGCATGATCCTTCAGTTTTTAAACCATTTTTGTTCAATTTGTTATTCCCTGGTCTCATTTGTATTCAATATTCCATACTCCTCAAAACGAGTTCAGTATGGCTCATTAATAATCTGTAATATTCTGGTTCCAGCTGTCACTGAATTACACAACTTGGGCTGTCCTTTTCCTTAAGTAGTTTAGTCGGCTTGTATCTTTCTAAATAGGCTAGCTGTTTAGCATTTATAGCTCCCCTACGTTTCCTGAAATCAAAATACATGCAAGAACATTCAATGTCAGATTACTCTTTTGACTTTCAAGGCATGGACTACTGGGCTTTTTTGACATTTTTGAGCGATTTTCTGGACATAAACGATCCGTAGGATTTCTTGACTCCATATTTGGCGTTACCATGAAAAGTGCTGCTGTTTTGTAGTCTCAGGGGCTCAAGTTCTCAGGCCACATGACTTTTAGATGGTTTCGAAGCATCGTTGGATATTTCCACTGGCTCAAAGTTGGCTTAAATGGGAATTTCGTTAATTTTAGGGTCATATTTTGCCTTTAGTCACTACTGGAAGAGCATCATTAAGCTTCAAGTTAGCAAAGAGCTCACTTTCTGGAAGAAAGCAGCGAGGAATCTCACTTTGTCAGCAAAAAACGATCGATGTTTGGTTGATTCGGTTTTGGCGGGCTTACAACAAAGTCAGGTTTGGAGTTCGACTAAAGGCAAATTCTCGGACCTGCCGCGGCTATTGATCGAAGTTGTGATGATAGAGGAACACAACAAGCGCGAAATTTTGGCAGAAAACCGAGGTGACCCTAGACTTATAAAAAATGTCTAAAAGGACGGCGGGGGTACTCCATGTTTAAAATTGTCATGGTTACCCACAATACTTTGCAGTCGTAAATACTTGAAAACACGTGCGTATCAAAATGGCCGTATAATCAAACGAGCGCAGCTCAGTTGGTGAAGTGAAAAAACTTGCCAAAGCACAATTTAAGGACTGAATTTTGTTGTGAAAACGGCCTTTTCGTCTAAAAACGATTTTTTCGATAAAAAATCCAAGGTCAAAGAAGCGTGATTTTCACTATTGAAAAATAAGGCAAAAACGGACATTTTTGACTTTCCTAAAGTTCATATGGAATTTTTGTGCTAAAATTGCTTGTTTCTTTTGACTGACATGCTATGAAAATTTGAAAAACTTCCTAGTGCTTACTAACATTCAAACGGCTGGGAAAATTTGGCTTGTTTAAAAAAGTTAGAATTTTTCAAATTAAGCAAGGTCGTTTTTTACGGGCGGTTTCGGGCGCCGTAGGAGTCAACGGGTTAATTAGTGTTTGAATTGAGAACTATTTTATGTTCAACAGTCAACCTACTATGATCAGGTCCTGCTGATTAAACAACACTGAAAGACTAAAAAAAATACAACAAATCTTGTACAAAACAAATATTTATTGATTCACATTTCATGATTTTAGTATATATAAACAGTGTACAATTAAATAATAATTTAACATAATCTTATAGGTGTACATTTGGGGATGAAAAGAATGAAAAAGAAATGACTTTTAGTTGATCCTTATTCACTAAACTAAACATTCTTTACAAATTTCAGCAATCTGGAGCTTTGGAAATGTTGAAATCATCAAAAATTGCAAGACTTTATATAGCCGACTGACAAGGCTGTCTGTCTGTCATACAAACCCTTGTTATTTTTGATAACTTGTAGAGTTGCAGAAAAGGTCTAAATGTTTATAAAATGGAATGCCATCAAAATATGCATTTAATATGATCTCTACGTTGTCTCTTTGAGTAGAGTATTTAGAATTACTTGGCAGTCTAAAATTGTACACCCTGATTCTACAAAAATATTTTTCCACGTTTAGCCAAGTACAAAAAGTAATCTACAAATGCCTTTCTAGTATTGACGCACAGAAAGAAAACTAATGTTCATTTTACATGCTTCGATAGTTACTTCTTGTTGTAATAGAGGTATTTTCATATAATCCACTCTTAACATGTGCAAATGAGAATAGAAAAAACATGCAAATGAGGTGTGCGTGTAGCAAAGTACTTGAGTGAGTTGTGCTCACGGCTTGAAATAATTAAAATAGAACACGAGTGACAACAAAAAACATTGATAGATTTCCTCAAAACCACCTTTATCAATGTTTTCACAGTGGCTTGTGGGCTCAGGGAACAAATGAAAGCAAATAGCTAGAAGCACACCTAATTAGCATGTTATTTCGCACATATGCTCATTTGCATTTTAAAAGTCGGTTATACAAAAACGGTCTAATGCGTCACTGATGACGTAAAAAATTAAAGCGGGAATACTAAAGCTACTTTTCATGTGCCATTTAGCAGCCATTTCCATTAACATTTTTTATACAATTATGCACATTCTATAGATTATATTTTACACATCAGCAGTTTATTGCACAGCTACTTAGTTGTTTCTTTAAGCAGCGGAAATCATTATTTGTAATATTAAATTACTACCAAATTCACTGTTCTGTTCTTAGCTTAAAGATAATCTTCAATTCATCTTTGTTGAACTATTTTTTGGATAATATTAGCACACTGATGGCTAAACAAAATTGGAAAAACTGAAAAACAAGAAATTCACTTGTTCCGCTGTGAATAGACGAGCTGTTATTCTTAACAATATTGCTAAATATCTCAGGCATTTGCTTGTTGCATCACTTTTAGACTTGACTGATTCTTACACAACGAGAGTTGATTGAAATGTTTTACAAGAAAAACATCACAGAAGCGTTACAGTCCTATTTAGTTACTATTTACAACACAAGTTCAAATCACATTTTATCAAACAAATAAACAGCACAAAAACAGACATTCGTTCAATCAACTACTCCATATGAACCCTTTTGACTTCTAAATAGTAGATTGGAAAAATGAATTCACTTTCAAATACAATGTTGCTTACATTGGTAATGGAAAAATTGCATTCTGTTTAAGGTTTCCAGTTTAGATACAGTTACATATCTTTGTAAAAATTATTCAATGATATTCGTTTGGATTGATCAATACTTCATCTGTTTGAGGGCATTCCGTTGAAAGTTTCTAGTTTTACTATTATTGATCATATGACAAAATTGATATTGAAATCCTTTCTCTGATAAATCCAATATTGGATAGCATTGTTCTTGCATGATCCTTCAGTTTTTAAACCATTTTTGTTCAATTTGTTATTCCCTGGTCTCATTTGTATTCAATATTCCATACTCCTCAAAACGAGTTCAGTATGGCTCATTAATAATCTGTAATATTCTGGTTCCAGCTGTCACTGAATTACACAACTTGGGCTGTCCTTTTCCTTAAGTAGTTTAGTCGGCTTGTATCTTTCTAAATAGGCTAGCTGTTTAGCATTTATAGCTCCCCTACGTTTCCTGAAATCAAAATACATGCAAGAACATTCAATGTCAGATTACTCTTTTGACTTTCAAGGCATGGACTACTGGGCTTTTTTGACATTTTTGAGCGATTTTCTGGACATAAACGATCCGTAGGATTTCTTGACTCCATATTTGGCGTTACCATGAAAAGTGCTGCTGTTTTGTAGTCTCAGGGGCTCAAGTTCTCAGGCCACATGACTTTTAGATGGTTTCGAAGCATCGTTGGATATTTCCACTGGCTCAAAGTTGGCTTAAATGGGAATTTCGTTAATTTTAGGGTCATATTTTGCCTTTAGTCACTACTGGAAGAGCATCATTAAGCTTCAAGGTAGCAAAGAGCTCACTTTCTGGAAGAAAGCAGCGAGGAATCTGACTTTGTCAGCAAAAAACGATCGATGTTTGGTTGATTCGGTTTTGGCGGGCTTAGAACAAAGTCAGGTTTGGAGTTGGACTAAAGGCAAATTCTCGGACCTGCCGCGGCTATTGATCGAAGTTGTGATGATAGAGGAACACAACAAGCGCGAAATTTTGTCAGAAAACCGAGGTGACCCTAGACTTATAAAAAATGTCTAAAAGGACGGCGGGGGGGTACTCCATGTTTAAAATTGTCATGGTTACCCACAATACTTTGCAGTCGTAAATACTTGAAAACACGTGCGTATCAAAATGGCCGTATAATCAAACGAGCGCAGCTCAGTTGGTGAAGTGAAAAAACTTGCCAAAGCACAATTTAAGGACTGAATTTTGTTGTGAAAACGGCCTTTTCGTCTAAAAACGATTTTTTCGATAAAAAATCCAAGGTCAAAGAAGCGTGATTTTCACTATTGAAAAATAAGGCAAAAACGGACATTTTTGACTTTCCTAAAGTTCATATGGAATTTTTGTGCTAAAATTGCTTGTTTCTTTTGACTGACATGCTATGAAAATTTGAAAAACTTCCTAGTGCTTACTAACATTCAAACGGCTGGGAAAATTTGGCTTGTTTAAAAAAGTTAGAATTTTTCAAATTAAGCAAGGTCGTTTTTTACGGGCGGTTTCGGGCGCCGTAGGAGTCAACGGGTTAATTAGTGTTTGAATTGAGAACTATTTTATGTTCAACAGTCAACCTACTATGATCAGGTCCTGCTGATTAAACAACACTGAAAGACTAAAAAAAATACAACAAATCTTGTACAAAACAAATATTTATTGATTCACATTTCATGATTTTAGTATATATAAACAGTGTACAATTAAATAATAATTTAACATAATCTTATAGGTGTACATTTGGGGATGAAAAGAATGAAAAAGAAATGACTTTTAGTTGATCCTTATTCACTAAACTAAACATTCTTTACAAATTTCAGCAATCTGGAGCTTTGGAAATGTTGAAATCATCAAAAATTGCAAGACTTTATATAGCCGACTGACAAGGCTGTCTGTCTGTCATACAAACCCTTGTTATTTTTGATAACTTGTAGAGTTGCAGAAAAGGTCTAAATGTTTATAAAATGGAATGCCATCAAAATATGCATTTAATATGATCTCTACGTTGTCTCTTTGAGTAGAGTATTTAGAATTACTTGGCAGTCTAAAATTGTACACCCTGATTCTACAAAAATATTTTTCCACGTTTAGCCAAGTACAAAAAGTAATCTACAAATGCCTTTCTAGTATTGACGCACAGAAAGAAAACTAATGTTCATTTTACATGCTTCGATAGTTACTTCTTGTTGTAATAGAGGTATTTTCATATAATCCACTCTTAACATGTGCAAATGAGAATAGAAAAAACATGCAAATGAGGTGTGCGTGTAGCAAAGTACTTGAGTGAGTTGTGCTCACGGCTTGAAATAATTAAAATAGAACACGAGTGACAACAAAAAACATTGATAGATTTCCTCAAAACCACCTTTATCAATGTTTTCACAGTGGCTTGTGGGCTCAGGGAACAAATGAAAGCAAATAGCTAGAAGCACACCTAATTAGCATGTTATTTCGCACATATGCTCATTTGCATTTTAAAAGTCGGTTATACAAAAACGGTCTAATGCGTCACTGATGACGTAAAAAATTAAAGCGGGAATACTAAAGCTACTTTTCATGTGCCATTTAGCAGCCATTTCCATTAACATTTTTTATACAATTATGCACATTCTATAGATTATATTTTACACATCAGCAGTTTATTGCACAGCTACTTAGTTGTTTCTTTAAGCAGCGGAAATCATTATTTGTAATATTAAATTACTACCAAATTCACTGTTCTGTTCTTAGCTTAAAGATAATCTTCAATTCATCTTTGTTGAACTATTTTTTGGATAATATTAGCACACTGATGGCTAAACAAAATTGGAAAAACTGAAAAACAAGAAATTCACTTGTTCCGCTGTGAATAGACGAGCTGTTATTCTTAACAATATTGCTAAATATCTCAGGCATTTGCTTGTTGCATCACTTTTAGACTTGACTGATTCTTACACAACGAGAGTTGATGGAAATGTTTTACAAGAAAAACATCACAGAAGCGTTACAGTCCTATTTAGTTACTATTTACAACACAAGTTCAAATCACATTTTATCAAACAAATAAACAGCACAAAAACAGACATTCGTTCAATCAACTACTCCATATGAACCCTTTTGACTTCTAAATAGTAGATTGGAAAAATGAATTCACTTTCAAATACAATGTTGCTTACATTGGTAATGGAAAAATTGCATTCTGTTTAAGGTTTCCAGTTTAGATACAGTTACATATCTTTGTAAAAATTATTCAATGATATTCGTTTGGATTGATCAATACTTCATCTGTTTGAGGGCATTCCGTTGAAAGTTTCTAGTTTTACTATTATTGATCATATGACAAAATTGATATTGAAATCCTTTCTCTGATAAATCCAATATTGGATAGCATTGTTCTTGCATGATCCTTCAGTTTTTAAACCATTTTTGTTCAATTTGTTATTCCCTGGTCTCATTTGTATTCAATATTCCATACTCCTCAAAACGAGTTCAGTATGGCTCATTAATAATCTGTAATATTCTGGTTCCAGCTGTCACTGAATTACACAACTTGGGCTGTCCTTTTCCTTAAGTAGTTTAGTCGGCTTGTATCTTTCTAAATAGGCTAGCTGTTTAGCATTTATAGCTCCCCTACGTTTCCTGAAATCAAAATACATGCAAGAACATTCAATGTCAGATTACTCTTTTGACTTTCAAGGCATGGACTACTGGGCTTTTTTGACATTTTTGAGCGATTTTCTGGACATAAACGATCCGTAGGATTTCTTGACTCCATATTTGGCGTTACCATGAAAAGTGCTGCTGTTTTGTAGTCTCAGGGGCTCAAGTTCTCAGGCCACATGACTTTTAGATGGTTTCGAAGCATCGTTGGATATTTCCACTGGCTCAAAGTTGGCTTAAATGGGAATTTCGTTAATTTTAGGGTCATATTTTGCCTTTAGTCACTACTGGAAGAGCATCATTAAGCTTCAAGGTAGCAAAGAGCTCACTTTCTGGAAGAAAGCAGCGAGGAATCTGACTTTGTCAGCAAAAAACGATCGATGTTTGGTTGATTCGGTTTTGGCGGGCTTAGAACAAAGTCAGGTTTGGAGTTGGACTAAAGGCAAATTCTCGGACCTGCCGCGGCTATTGATCGAAGTTGTGATGATAGAGGAACACAACAAGCGCGAAATTTTGTCAGAAAACCGAGGTGACCCTAGACTTATAAAAAATGTCTAAAAGGACGGCGGGGGGTACTCCATGTTTAAAATTGTCATGGTTACCCACAATACTTTGCAGTCGTAAATACTTGAAAACACGTGCGTATCAAAATGGCCGTATAATCAAACGAGCGCAGCTCAGTTGGTGAAGTGAAAAAACTTGCCAAAGCACAATTTAAGGACTGAATTTTGTTGTGAAAACGGCCTTTTCGTCTAAAAACGATTTTTTCGATAAAAAATCCAAGGTCAAAGAAGCGTGATTTTCACTATTGAAAAATAAGGCAAAAACGGACATTTTTGACTTTCCTAAAGTTCATATGGAATTTTTGTGCTAAAATTGCTTGTTTCTTTTGACTGACATGCTATGAAAATTTGAAAAACTTCCTAGTGCTTACTAACATTCAAACGGCTGGGAAAATTTGGCTTGTTTAAAAAAGTTAGAATTTTTCAAATTAAGCAAGGTCGTTTTTTACGGGCGGTTTCGGGCGCCGTAGGAGTCAACGGGTTAATTAGTGTTTGAATTGAGAACTATTTTATGTTCAACAGTCAACCTACTATGATCAGGTCCTGCTGATTAAACAACACTGAAAGACTAAAAAAAATACAACAAATCTTGTACAAAACAAATATTTATTGATTCACATTTCATGATTTTAGTATATATAAACAGTGTACAATTAAATAATAATTTAACATAATCTTATAGGTGTACATTTGGGGATGAAAAGAATGAAAAAGAAATGACTTTTAGTTGATCCTTATTCACTAAACTAAACATTCTTTACAAATTTCAGCAATCTGGAGCTTTGGAAATGTTTAAATCATCAAAAATTGCAAGACTTTATATAGCCGACTGACAAGGCTGTCTGTCTGTCATACAAACCCTTGTTATTTTTGATAACTTGTAGAGTTGCAGAAAAGGTCTAAATGTTTATAAAATGGAATGCCATCAAAATATGCATTTAATATGATCTCTACGTTGTCTCTTTGAGTAGAGTATTTAGAATTACTTGGCAGTCTAAAATTGTACACCCTGATTCTACAAAAATATTTTTCCACGTTTAGCCAAGTACAAAAAGTAATCTACAAATGCCTTTCTAGTATTGACGCACAGAAAGAAAACTAATGTTCATTTTACATGCTTCGATAGTTACTTCTTGTTGTAATAGAGGTATTTTCATATAATCCACTCTTAACATGTGCAAATGAGAATAGAAAAAACATGCAAATGAGGTGTGCGTGTAGCAAAGTACTTGAGTGAGTTGTGCTCACGGCTTGAAATAATTAAAATAGAACACGAGTGACAACAAAAAACATTGATAGATTTCCTCAAAACCACCTTTATCAATGTTTTCACAGTGGCTTGTGGGCTCAGGGAACAAATGAAAGCAAATAGCTAGAAGCACACCTAATTAGCATGTTATTTCGCACATATGCTCATTTGCATTTTAAAAGTCGGTTATACAAAAACGGTCTAATGCGTCACTGATGACGTAAAAAATTAAAGCGGGAATACTAAAGCTACTTTTCATGTGCCATTTAGCAGCCATTTCCATTAACATTTTTTATACAATTATGCACATTCTATAGATTATATTTTACACATCAGCAGTTTATTGCACAGCTACTTAGTTGTTTCTTTAAGCAGCGGAAATCATTATTTGTAATATTAAATTACTACCAAATTCACTGTTCTGTTCTTAGCTTAAAGATAATCTTCAATTCATCTTTGTTGAACTATTTTTTGGATAATATTAGCACACTGATGGCTAAACAAAATTGGAAAAACTGAAAAACAAGAAATTCACTTGTTCCGCTGTGAATAGACGAGCTGTTATTCTTAACAATATTGCTAAATATCTCAGGCATTTGCTTGTTGCATCACTTTTAGACTTGACTGATTCTTACACAACGAGAGTTGATTGAAATGTTTTACAAGAAAAACATCACAGAAGCGTTACAGTCCTATTTAGTTACTATTTACAACACAAGTTCAAATCACATTTTATCAAACAAATAAACAGCACAAAAACAGACATTCGTTCAATCAACTACTCCATATGAACCCTTTTGACTTCTAAATAGTAGATTGGAAAAATGAATTCACTTTCAAATACAATGTTGCTTACATTGGTAATGGAAAAATTGCATTCTGTTTAAGGTTTCCAGTTTAGATACAGTTACATATCTTTGTAAAAATTATTCAATGATATTCGTTTGGATTGATCAATACTTCATCTGTTTGAGGGCATTCCGTTGAAAGTTTCTAGTTTTACTATTATTGATCATATGACAAAATTGATATTGAAATCCTTTCTCTGATAAATCCAATATTGGATAGCATTGTTCTTGCATGATCCTTCAGTTTTTAAACCATTTTTGTTCAATTTGTTATTCCCTGGTCTCATTTGTATTCAATATTCCATACTCCTCAAAACGAGTTCAGTATGGCTCATTAATAATCTGTAATATTCTGGTTCCAGCTGTCACTGAATTACACAACTTGGGCTGTCCTTTTCCTTAAGTAGTTTAGTCGGCTTGTATCTTTCTAAATAGGCTAGCTGTTTAGCATTTATAGCTCCCCTACGTTTCCTGAAATCAAAATACATGCAAGAACATTCAATGTCAGATTACTCTTTTGACTTTCAAGGCATGGACTACTGGGCTTTTTTGACATTTTTGAGCGATTTTCTGGACATAAACGATCCGTAGGATTTCTTGACTCCATATTTGGCGTTACCATGAAAAGTGCTGCTGTTTTGTAGTCTCAGGGGCTCAAGTTCTCAGGCCACATGACTTTTAGATGGTTTCGAAGCATCGTTGGATATTTCCACTGGCTCAAAGTTGGCTTAAATGGGAATTTCGTTAATTTTAGGGTCATATTTTGCCTTTAGTCACTACTGGAAGAGCATCATTAAGCTTCAAGGTAGCAAAGAGCTCACTTTCTGGAAGAAAGCAGCGAGGAATCTGACTTTGTCAGCAAAAAACGATCGATGTTTGGTTGATTCGGTTTTGGCGGGCTTAGAACAAAGTCAGGTTTGGAGTTGGACTAAAGGCAAATTCTCGGACCTGCCGCGGCTATTGATCGAAGTTGTGATGATAGAGGAACACAACAAGCGCGAAATTTTGTCAGAAAACCGAGGTGACCCTAGACTTATAAAAAATGTCTAAAAGGACGGCGGGGGGTACTCCATGTTTAAAATTGTCATGGTTACCCACAATACTTTGCAGTCGTAAATACTTGAAAACACGTGCGTATCAAAATGGCCGTATAATCAAACGAGCGCAGCTCAGTTGGTGAAGTGAAAAAACTTGCCAAAGCACAATTTAAGGACTGAATTTTGTTGTGAAAACGGCCTTTTCGTCTAAAAACGATTTTTTCGATAAAAAATCCAAGGTCAAAGAAGCGTGATTTTCACTATTGAAAAATAAGGCAAAAACGGACATTTTTGACTTTCCTAAAGTTCATATGGAATTTTTGTGCTAAAATTGCTTGTTTCTTTTGACTGACATGCTATGAAAATTTGAAAAACTTCCTAGTGCTTACTAACATTCAAACGGCTGGGAAAATTTGGCTTGTTTAAAAAAGTTAGAATTTTTCAAATTAAGCAAGGTCGTTTTTTACGGGCGGTTTCGGGCGCCGTAGGAGTCAACGGGTTAATTAGTGTTTGAATTGAGAACTATTTTATGTTCAACAGTCAACCTACTATGATCAGGTCCTGCTGATTAAACAACACTGAAAGACTAAAAAAAATACAACAAATCTTGTACAAAACAAATATTTATTGATTCACATTTCATGATTTTAGTATATATAAACAGTGTACAATTAAATAATAATTTAACATAATCTTATAGGTGTACATTTGGGGATGAAAAGAATGAAAAAGAAATGACTTTTAGTTGATCCTTATTCACTAAACTAAACATTCTTTACAAATTTCAGCAATCTGGAGCTTTGGAAATGTTGAAATCATCAAAAATTGCAAGACTTTATATAGCCGACTGACAAGGCTGTCTGTCTGTCATACAAACCCTTGTTATTTTTGATAACTTGTAGAGTTGCAGAAAAGGTCTAAATGTTTATAAAATGGAATGCCATCAAAATATGCATTTAATATGATCTCTACGTTGTCTCTTTGAGTAGAGTATTTAGAATTACTTGGCAGTCTAAAATTGTACACCCTGATTCTACAAAAATATTTTTCCACGTTTAGCCAAGTACAAAAAGTAATCTACAAATGCCTTTCTAGTATTGACGCACAGAAAGAAAACTAATGTTCATTTTACATGCTTCGATAGTTACTTCTTGTTGTAATAGAGGTATTTTCATATAATCCACTCTTAACATGTGCAAATGAGAATAGAAAAAACATGCAAATGAGGTGTGCGTGTAGCAAAGTACTTGAGTGAGTTGTGCTCACGGCTTGAAATAATTAAAATAGAACACGAGTGACAACAAAAAACATTGATAGATTTCCTCAAAACCACCTTTATCAATGTTTTCACAGTGGCTTGTGGGCTCAGGGAACAAATGAAAGCAAATAGCTAGAAGCACACCTAATTAGCATGTTATTTCGCACATATGCTCATTTGCATTTTAAAAGTCGGTTATACAAAAACGGTCTAATGCGTCACTGATGACGTAAAAAATTAAAGCGGGAATACTAAAGCTACTTTTCATGTGCCATTTAGCAGCCATTTCCATTAACATTTTTTATACAATTATGCACATTCTATAGATTATATTTTACACATCAGCAGTTTATTGCACAGCTACTTAGTTGTTTCTTTAAGCAGCGGAAATCATTATTTGTAATATTAAATTACTACCAAATTCACTGTTCTGTTCTTAGCTTAAAGATAATCTTCAATTCATCTTTGTTGAACTATTTTTTGGATAATATTAGCACACTGATGGCTAAACAAAATTGGAAAAACTGAAAAACAAGAAATTCACTTGTTCCGCTGTGAATAGACGAGCTGTTATTCTTAACAATATTGCTAAATATCTCAGGCATTTGCTTGTTGCATCACTTTTAGACTTGACTGATTCTTACACAACGAGAGTTGATTGAAATGTTTTACAAGAAAAACATCACAGAAGCGTTACAGTCCTATTTAGTTACTATTTACAACACAAGTTCAAATCACATTTTATCAAACAAATAAACAGCACAAAAACAGACATTCGTTCAATCAACTACTCCATATGAACCCTTTTGACTTCTAAATAGTAGATTGGAAAAATGAATTCACTTTCAAATACAATGTTGCTTACATTGGTAATGGAAAAATTGCATTCTGTTTAAGGTTTCCAGTTTAGATACAGTTACATATCTTTGTAAAAATTATTCAATGATATTCGTTTGGATTGATCAATACTTCGTCTGTTTGAGGGCATTCCGTTGAAAGTTTCTAGTTTTACTATTATTGATCATATGACAAAATTGATATTGAAATCCTTTCTCTGATAAATCCAATATTGGATAGCATTGTTCTTGCATGATCCTTCAGTTTTTAAACCATTTTTGTTCAATTTGTTATTCCCTGGTCTCATTTGTATTCAATATTCCATACTCCTCAAAACGAGTTCAGTATGGCTCATTAATAATCTGTAATATTCTGGTTCCAGCTGTCACTGAATTACACAACTTGGGCTGTCCTTTTCCTTAAGTAGTTTAGTCGGCTTGTATCTTTCTAAATAGGCTAGCTGTTTAGCATTTATAGCTCCCCTACGTTTCCTGAAATCAAAATACATGCAAGAACATTCAATGTCAGATTACTCTTTTGACTTTCAAGGCATGGACTACTGGGCTTTTTTGACATTTTTGAGCGATTTTCTGGACATAAACGATCCGTAGGATTTCTTGACTCCATATTTGGCGTTACCATGAAAAGTGCTGCTGTTTTGTAGTCTCAGGGGCTCAAGTTCTCAGGCCACATGACTTTTAGATGGTTTCGAAGCATCGTTGGATATTTCCACTGGCTCAAAGTTGGCTTAAATGGGAATTTCGTTAATTTTAGGGTCATATTTTGCCTTTAGTCACTACTGGAAGAGCATCATTAAGCTTCAAGGTAGCAAAGAGCTCACTTTCTGGAAGAAAGCAGCGAGGAATCTGACTTTGTCAGCAAAAAACGATCGATGTTTGGTTGATTCGGTTTTGGCGGGCTTAGAACAAAGTCAGGTTTGGAGTTGGACTAAAGGCAAATTCTCGGACCTGCCGCGGCTATTGATCGAAGTTGTGATGATAGAGGAACACAACAAGCGCGAAATTTTGTCAGAAAACCGAGGTGACCCTAGACTTATAAAAAATGTCTAAAAGGACGGCGGGGGGTACTCCATGTTTAAAATTGTCATGGTTACCCACAATACTTTGCAGTCGTAAATACTTGAAAACACGTGCGTATCAAAATGGCCGTATAATCAAACGAGCGCAGCTCAGTTGGTGAAGTGAAAAAACTTGCCAAAGCACAATTTAAGGACTGAATTTTGTTGTGAAAACGGCCTTTTCGTCTAAAAACGATTTTTTCGATAAAAAATCCAAGGTCAAAGAAGCGTGATTTTCACTATTGAAAAATAAGGCAAAAACGGACATTTTTGACTTTCCTAAAGTTCATATGGAATTTTTGTGCTAAAATTGCTTGTTTCTTTTGACTGACATGCTATGAAAATTTGAAAAACTTCCTAGTGCTTACTAACATTCAAACGGCTGGGAAAATTTGGCTTGTTTAAAAAAGTTAGAATTTTTCAAATTAAGCAAGGTCGTTTTTTACGGGCGGTTTCGGGCGCCGTAGGAGTCAACGGGTTAATTAGTGTTTGAATTGAGAACTATTTTATGTTCAACAGTCAACCTACTATGATCAGGTCCTGCTGATTAAACAACACTGAAAGACTAAAAAAAATACAACAAATCTTGTACAAAACAAATATTTATTGATTCACATTTCATGATTTTAGTATATATAAACAGTGTACAATTAAATAATAATTTAACATAATCTTATAGGTGTACATTTGGGGATGAAAAGAATGAAAAAGAAATGACTTTTAGTTGATCCTTATTCACTAAACTAAACATTCTTTACAAATTTCAGCAATCTGGAGCTTTGGAAATGTTTAAATCATCAAAAATTGCAAGACTTTATATAGCCGACTGACAAGGCTGTCTGTCTGTCATACAAACCCTTGTTATTTTTGATAACTTGTAGAGTTGCAGAAAAGGTCTAAATGTTTATAAAATGGAATGCCATCAAAATATGCATTTAATATGATCTCTACGTTGTCTCTTTGAGTAGAGTATTTAGAATTACTTGGCAGTCTAAAATTGTACACCCTGATTCTACAAAAATATTTTTCCACGTTTAGCCAAGTACAAAAAGTAATCTACAAATGCCTTTCTAGTATTGACGCACAGAAAGAAAACTAATGTTCATTTTACATGCTTCGATAGTTACTTCTTGTTGTAATAGAGGTATTTTCATATAATCCACTCTTAACATGTGCAAATGAGAATAGAAAAAACATGCAAATGAGGTGTGCGTGTAGCAAAGTACTTGAGTGAGTTGTGCTCTCGGCTTGAAATAATTAAAATAGAACACGAGTGACAACAAAAAACATTGATAGATTTCCTCAAAACCACCTTTATCAATGTTTTCACAGTGGCTTGTGGGCTCAGGGAACAAATGAAAGCAAATAGCTACACGCACACCTCATTAGCATGTTATTTCACACATATGCTCATTTGCATTAATTTTAAAAGTGGGTTATACAAAAACAGTCTAATGCGTCACTGATGACGTCAAAATTAAAGCGGGAATACTAAAGCTACTTTTCATGTGCCATTTAGCAGCCATTTCCATTAACATTTTTTATACAATTATGCACATTCTATAGATTATATTTTACACATCAGCAGTTTATTGCACAGCTACTTAGTTGTTTCTTTAAGCAGCGGAAATCATTATTTGTAATATTAAATTACTACCAAATTCACTGTTCTGTTCTTAGCTTAAAGATAATCTTCAATTCATCTTTGTTGAACTATTTTTTGGATAATATTAGCACACTGATGGCTAAACAAAATTGGAAAAACTGAAAAACAAGAAATTCACTTGTTCCGCTGTGAATAGACGGGCTGTTTTTCTTAACAATATTGCTAAATATCTCAGGCTTGTTGCATCACTTTTAGACTTGACTGATTCTTACACAACGAGAGTTGATGGAAATGTTTTACAAGAAAAACATCACAGAAGCGTTACAGTCCTATTTAGTTACTATTTACAACACAAGTTCAAATCACATTTTATCAAACAAATAAACAGCACAAAAACAGACATTCATTCAATCAACTACTCCATATTAACCCTTTTGACTTCTAAATAGTAGATTGGAAAAATGAATTCACTTACAAATGCAATGTTGCTTACATTGGTAATGGAAAAATTGCATTCTGTTTAAGGTTTCCAGTTTAGATACAGTTACATATCTTTGTAAAAATTATTCAATGATATTCGTTTGGATTGATCAATACTTCATCTGTTTGAGGGCATTCCGTTGAAAGTTTCTAGTTTTACTATTATTGATCATATGACAAAATTGATATTGAAATCCTTTCTCTGATAAATCCAATATTTGATAGCATTGTTCTTGCATGATCCTTCAGTTTTTAAACCATTTTTGTTCAATTTGTTATTCCCTGGTCTCATTTGTATTCAATATTCCATACTCCTCAAAACGAGTTCAGTATGGCTCATTAATAATCTGTAATATTCTGGTTCCAGCTGTCACTGAATTACACAACATGGGCTGTCCTTTTCCTTAAGTAGTTTAGTCGGCTTGTATCTTTCTAAATAGGCTAGCTGTTTAGCATTTATAGCTCCCCTACGTTTCCTGAAATCAAAATCCGCAGTTACAATGATACATGCAAGAACATTCAATGTCAGATTACTATTTTCACTTTCAAGGCATGGACTACTGGGCTTTTTTGACATTTTTGAGCGATTTTCTGGATATAAACGATACGTAGGACTTCTTGACTCCATATTTGGCGTTACCATGGAAAGTGCTGCTGTTTTGTAGTCTCAGGGGCTCAAGTTCTCAGGCCACATGACTTTTAGATGGTTTCGAAGCATCGTTGGATATTTCCACTGGCTCAAAGTTGGCTTAAATGGGAATTTCGTTAATTTTAGGGTCATATTTTGCCTTTAGTCACTACTGGAAGAGCATCATTAAGCTTCAAGGTAGCAAAGAGCTCACTTTCTGGAAGAAAGCAGCGAGGAATCTGACTTTGTCAGCAAAAAACGATCGATGTTTGGTTGATTCGGTTTTGGCGGGCTTAGAACAAAGTCAGGTTTGGAGTTGGACTAAAGGCAAATTCTCGGACCTGCCGCGGCTATTGATCGAAGTTGTGATGATAGAGGA
The DNA here is from genome assembly GCA_949775045.1 of Metridium senile. NCBI lineage: Eukaryota > Metazoa > Cnidaria > Anthozoa > Actiniaria > Metridiidae > Metridium > Metridium senile. Next base: position 15,863,898 of record OX459101.1, on the reverse strand, counting down.
ACACAACAAGCGCGAAATTTTGTCAGAAAACCGAGGTGACCCTAGACTTATAAAAAATGTCTAAAAGGACGGCGGGGGGTACTCCATGTTTAAAATTGTCATGGTTACCCACAATACTTTGCAGTCGTAAATACTTGAAAACACGTGCGTATCAAAATGGCCGTATAATCAAACGAGCGCAGCTCAGTTGGTGAAGTGAAAAAACTTGCCAAAGCACAATTTAAGGACTGAATTTTGTTGTGAAAACGGCCTTTTCGTCTAAAAACGATTTTTTCGATAAAAAATCCAAGGTCAAAGAAGCGTGATTTTCACTATTGAAAAATAAGGCAAAAACGGACATTTTTGACTTTCCTAAAGTTCATATGGAATTTTTGTGCTAAAATTGCTTGTTTCTTTTGACTGACATGCTATGAAAATTTGAAAAACTTCCTAGTGCTTACTAACATTCAAACGGCTGGGAAAATTTGGCTTGTTTAAAAAAGTTAGAATTTTTCAAATTAAGCAAGGTCGTTTTTTACGGGCGGTTTCGGGCGCCGTAGGAGTCAACGGGTTAATTAGTGTTTGAATTGAGAACTATTTTATGTTCAACAGTCAACCTACTATGATCAGGTCCTGCTGATTAAACAACACTGAAAGACTAAAAAAAATACAACAAATCTTGTACAAAACAAATATTTATTGATTCACATTTCATGATTTTAGTATATATAAACAGTGTACAATTAAATAATAATTTAACATAATCTTATAGGTGTACATTTGGGGTTGAAAAGAATGAAAAAGAAATGACTTTTAGTTGATCCTTATTCACTAAACTAAACATTCTTCACAAATTTCAGCAATCTGGAGCTTTGGAAATGTTGAAATCATCAAAAATTGCAAGACTTTATATAGCTGACTGACAAGGCTGTCTGTCTGTCTGTCATACAAACCTTGTTATTTTTGATAACTTGTAGAGTTGCAGAAAAGGGCTAAATGTTTATAAAATGGAATGCCATCAAAATATGCATTTAATATGATCTCTACGTTGTCTCTTTGAGTAGAGTATTTAGAATTACTTGGCAGACTAAAATTGTACACCCTGATTCTACAAAAATATTTTTCCACATTTAGCCAAGAACAAATTAAAAGTAATCTACAAATGCCTTTCTAGTATTGACGCAGAGAAAAAAAACTAATGTTCATTTTACATGCTTCGATAGTTACTTCTTGTTGTAATAGAGGTATTTTCATATAATCCACTCTTAACATGTGCAAATGAGAATATAAAAAACATGCAAATGAGGTGTGCGTGTAGCAAAGTACTTGAGTGAGTTGTGCTCTCGGCTTGAAATAATTAAAATAGAACACGAGTGACAACAAAAAACATTGATAGATTTCCTCAAAACCACCTTTATCAATGTTTTCACAGTGGCTTGTGGGCTCAGGGAACAAATGAAAGCAAATAGCTACACGCACACCTCATTAGCATGTTATTTCACACATATGCTCATTTGCATTAATTTTAAAAGTGGGTTATACAAAAACAGTCTAATGCGTCACTGATGACGTCAAAATTAAAGCGGGAATACTAAAGCTACTTTTCATGTGCCATTTAGCAGCCATTTCCATTAACATTTTTTATACAATTATGCACATTCTATAGATTATATTTTACACATCAGCAGTTTATTGCACAGCTACTTAGTTGTTTCTTTAAGCAGCGGAAATCATTATTTGTAATATTAAATTACTACCAAATTCACTGTTCTGTTCTTAGCTTAAAGATAATCTTCAATTCATCTTTGTTGAACTATTTTTTGGATAATATTAGCACACTGATGGCTAAACAAAATTGGAAAAACTGAAAAACAAGAAATTCACTTGTTCCGCTGTGAATAGACGGGCTGTTTTTCTTAACAATATTGCTAAATATCTCAGGCTTGTTGCATCACTTTTAGACTTGACTGATTCTTACACAACGAGAGTTGATGGAAATGTTTTACAAGAAAAACATCACAGAAGCGTTACAGTCCTATTTAGTTACTATTTACAACACAAGTTCAAATCACATTTTATCAAACAAATAAACAGCACAAAAACAGACATTCATTCAATCAACTACTCCATATTAACCCTTTTGACTTCTAAATAGTAGATTGGAAAAATGAATTCACTTACAAATGCAATGTTGCTTACATTGGTAATGGAAAAATTGCATTCTGTTTAAGGTTTCCAGTTTAGATACAGTTACATATCTTTGTAAAAATTATTCAATGATATTCGTTTGGATTGATCAATACTTCATCTGTTTGAGGGCATTCCGTTGAAAGTTTCTAGTTTTACTATTATTGATCATATGACAAAATTGATATTGAAATCCTTTCTCTGATAAATCCAATATTTGATAGCATTGTTCTTGCATGATCCTTCAGTTTTTAAACCATTTTTGTTCAATTTGTTATTCCCTGGTCTCATTTGTATTCAATATTCCATACTCCTCAAAACGAGTTCAGTATGGCTCATTAATAATCTGTAATATTCTGGTTCCAGCTGTCACTGAATTACACAACTTGGGCTGTCCTTTTCCTTAAGTAGTTTAGTCGGCTTGTATCTTTCTAAATAGGCTAGCTGTTTAGCATTTATAGCTCCCCTACGTTTCCTGAAATCAAAATACATGCAAGAACATTCAATGTCAGATTACTATTTTCACTTTCAAGGCATGGACTACTGGGCTTTTTTGACATTTTTGAGCGATTTTCTGGATATAAACGATACGTAGGACTTCTTGACTCCATATTTGGCGTTACCATGGAAAGTGCTGCTGTTTTGTAGTCTCAGGGGCTCAAGTTCTCAGGCCACATGACTTTTAGATGGTTTCGAAGCATCGTTGGATATTTCCACTGGCTCAAAGTTGGCTTAAATGGGAATTTCGTTAATTTTAGGGTCATATTTTGCCTTTAGTCACTACTGGAAGAGCATCATTAAGCTTCAAGGTAGCAAAGAGCTCACTTTCTGGAAGAAAGCAGCGAGGAATCTCACTTTGTCAGCAAAAAACGATCGATGTTTGGTTGATTCGGTTTTGGCGGGCTTAGAACAAAGTCAGGTTTGGAGTTGGACTAAAGGCAAATTCTCGGACCTGCCGCGGCTATTGATCGAAGTTGTGATGATAGAGGAACACAACAAGCGCGAAATTTTGTCAGAAAACCGAGGTGACCCTAGACTTATAAAAAATGTCTAAAAGGACGGCGGGGGGTACTCCATGTTTAAAATTGTCATGGTTACCCACAATACTTTGCAGTCGTAAATACTTGAAAACACGTGCGTATCAAAATGGCCGTATAATCAAACGAGCGCAGCTCAGTTGGTGAAGTGAAAAAACTTGCCAAAGCACAAGGACTGAATTTTGTTGTGAAAACGGCCTTTTCGTCTAAAAACGATTTTTTCGATAAAAAATCCAAGGTCAAAGAAGCGTGATTTTCACTATTGAAAAATAAGGCAAAAACGGTCATTTTTGACTTTCCTAAAGTTCATATGGAATTTTTGTGCTAAAATTGCTTGTTTCTTTTGACTGACATGCTATGAAAATTTGAAAAACTTCCTAGTGCTTACTAACATTCAAACGGCTGGGAAAATTTGGCTTGTTTAAAAAAGTTAGAATTTTTCAAATTAAGCAAGGTCGTTTTTTACGGGCGGTTTCGGGCGCCGTAGGAGTCAACGGGTTAATTAGTGTTTGAATTGAGAACTATTTTATGTTCAACAGTCAACCTACTATGATCAGGTCCTGCTGATTAAACAACACTGAAAGACTAAAAAAAATACAACAAATCTTGTACAAAACAAATATTTATTGATTCACATTTCATGATTTTAGTATATATAAACAGTGTACAATTAAATAATAATTTAACATAATCTTATAGGTGTACATTTGGGGTTGAAAAGAATGAAAAAGAAATGACTTTTAGTTGATCCTTATTCACTAAACTAAACATTCTTCACAAATTTCAGCAATCTGGAGCTTTGGAAATGTTGAAATCATCAAAAATTGCAAGACTTTATATAGCTGACTGACAAGGCTGTCTGTCTGTCTGTCATACAAACCTTGTTATTTTTGATAACTTGTAGAGTTGCAGAAAAGGGCTAAATGTTTATAAAATGGAATGCCATCAAAATATGCATTTAATATGATCTCTACGTTGTCTCTTTGAGTAGAGTATTTAGAATTACTTGGCAGACTAAAATTGTACACCCTGATTCTACAAAAATATTTTTCCACATTTAGCCAAGAACAAATTAAAAGTAATCTACAAATGCCTTTCTAGTATTGACGCAGAGAAAAAAAACTAATGTTCATTTTACATGCTTCGATAGTTACTTCTTGTTGTAATAGAGGTATTTTCATATAATCCACTCTTAACATGTGCAAATGAGAATATAAAAAACATGCAAATGAGGTGTGCGTGTAGCAAAGTACTTGAGTGAGTTGTGCTCTCGGCTTGAAATAATTAAAATAGAACACGAGTGACAACAAAAAACATTGATAGATTTCCTCAAAACCACCTTTATCAATGTTTTCACAGTGGCTTGTGGGCTCAGGGAACAAATGAAAGCAAATAGCTACACGCACACCTCATTAGCATGTTATTTCACACATATGCTCATTTGCATTAATTTTAAAAGTGGGTTATACAAAAACAGTCTAATGCGTCACTGATGACGTCAAAATTAAAGCGGGAATACTAAAGCTACTTTTCATGTGCCATTTAGCAGCCATTTCCATTAACATTTTTTATACAATTATGCACATTCTATAGATTATATTTTACACATCAGCAGTTTATTGCACAGCTACTTAGTTGTTTCTTTAAGCAGCGGAAATCATTATTTGTAATATTAAATTACTACCAAATTCACTGTTCTGTTCTTAGCTTAAAGATAATCTTCAATTCATCTTTGTTGAACTATTTTTTGGATAATATTAGCACACTGATGGCTAAACAAAATTGGAAAAACTGAAAAACAAGAAATTCACTTGTTCCGCTGTGAATAGACGGGCTGTTTTTCTTAACAATATTGCTAAATATCTCAGGCTTGTTGCATCACTTTTAGACTTGACTGATTCTTACACAACGAGAGTTGATGGAAATGTTTTACAAGAAAAACATCACAGAAGCGTTACAGTCCTATTTAGTTACTATTTACAACACAAGTTCAAATCACATTTTATCAAACAAATAAACAGCACAAAAACAGACATTCATTCAATCAACTACTCCATATTAACCCTTTTGACTTCTAAATAGTAGATTGGAAAAATGAATTCACTTACAAATGCAATGTTGCTTACATTGGTAATGGAAAAATTGCATTCTGTTTAAGGTTTCCAGTTTAGATACAGTTACATATCTTTGTAAAAATTATTCAATGATATTCGTTTGGATTGATCAATACTTCATCTGTTTGAGGGCATTCCGTTGAAAGTTTCTAGTTTTACTATTATTGATCATATGACAAAATTGATATTGAAATCCTTTCTCTGATAAATCCAATATTTGATAGCATTGTTCTTGCATGATCCTTCAGTTTTTAAACCATTTTTGTTCAATTTGTTATTCCCTGGTCTCATTTGTATTCAATATTCCATACTCCTCAAAACGAGTTCAGTATGGCTCATTAATAATCTGTAATATTCTGGTTCCAGCTGTCACTGAATTACACAACTTGGGCTGTCCTTTTCCTTAAGTAGTTTAGTCGGCTTGTATCTTTCTAAATAGGCTAGCTGTTTAGCATTTATAGCTCCCCTACGTTTCCTGAAATCAAAATACATGCAAGAACATTCAATGTCAGATTACTATTTTCACTTTCAAGGCATGGACTACTGGGCTTTTTTGACATTTTTGAGCGATTTTCTGGATATAAACGATACGTAGGACTTCTTGACTCCATATTTGGCGTTACCATGGAAAGTGCTGCTGTTTTGTAGTCTCAGGGGCTCAAGTTCTCAGGCCACATGACTTTTAGATGGTTTCGAAGCATCGTTGGATATTTCCACTGGCTCAAAGTTGGCTTAAATGGGAATTTCGTTAATTTTAGGGTCATATTTTGCCTTTAGTCACTACTGGAAGAGCATCATTAAGCTTCAAGGTAGCAAAGAGCTCACTTTCTGGAAGAAAGCAGCGAGGAATCTCACTTTGTCAGCAAAAAACGATCGATGTTTGGTTGATTCGGTTTTGGCGGGCTTAGAACAAAGTCAGGTTTGGAGTTGGACTAAAGGCAAATTCTCGGACCTGCCGCGGCTATTGATCGAAGTTGTGATGATAGAGGAACACAACAAGCGCGAAATTTTGTCAGAAAACCGAGGTGACCCTAGACTTATAAAAAATGTCTAAAAGGACGGCGGGGGGTACTCCATGTTTAAAATTGTCATGGTTACCCACAATACTTTGCAGTCGTAAATACTTGAAAACACGTGCGTATCAAAATGGCCGTATAATCAAACGAGCGCAGCTCAGTTGGTGAAGTGAAAAAACTTGCCAAAGCACAAGGACTGAATTTTGTTGTGAAAACGGCCTTTTCGTCTAAAAACGATTTTTTCGATAAAAAATCCAAGGTCAAAGAAGCGTGATTTTCACTATTGAAAAATAAGGCAAAAACGGTCATTTTTGACTTTCCTAAAGTTCATATGGAATTTTTGTGCTAAAATTGCTTGTTTCTTTTGACTGACATGCTATGAAAATTTGAAAAACTTCCTAGTGCTTACTAACATTCAAACGGCTGGGAAAATTTGGCTTGTTTAAAAAAGTTAGAATTTTTCAAATTAAGCAAGGTCGTTTTTTACGGGCGGTTTCGGGCGCCGTAGGAGTCAACGGGTTAATTAGTGTTTGAATTGAGAACTATTTTATGTTCAACAGTCAACCTACTATGATCAGGTCCTGCTGATTAAACAACACTGAAAGACTAAAAAAAATACAACAAATCTTGTACAAAACAAATATTTATTGATTCACATTTCATGATTTTAGTATATATAAACAGTGTACAATTAAATAATAATTTAACATAATCTTATAGGTGTACATTTGGGGTTGAAAAGAATGAAAAAGAAATGACTTTTAGTTGATCCTTATTCACTAAACTAAACATTCTTCACAAATTTCAGCAATCTGGAGCTTTGGAAATGTTGAAATCATCAAAAATTGCAAGACTTTATATAGCTGACTGACAAGGCTGTCTGTCTGTCTGTCATACAAACCTTGTTATTTTTGATAACTTGTAGAGTTGCAGAAAAGGGCTAAATGTTTATAAAATGGAATGCCATCAAAATATGCATTTAATATGATCTCTACGTTGTCTCTTTGAGTAGAGTATTTAGAATTACTTGGCAGACTAAAATTGTACACCCTGATTCTACAAAAATATTTTTCCACGTTTAGCCAAGAACAAATTAAAAGTAATCTACAAATGCCTTTCTAGTATTGACGCAGAGAAAAAACTACTAATGTTCATTTTACATGCTTCGATAGTTACTTCTTGTTGTAATAGAGGTATTTTCATATAATCCACTCTTAACATGTGCAAATGAGAATATAAAAAACATGCAAATGAGGTGTGCGTGTAGCAAAGTACTTGAGTGAGTTGTGCTCTCGGCTTGAAATAATTAAAATAGAACACGAGTGACAACAAAAAACATTGATAGATTTCCTCAAAACCACCTTTATCAATGTTTTCACAGTGGCTTGTGGGCTCAGGGAACAAATGGAAGCAAATAGCTACACGCACACCTCATTAGCATGTTATTTCACACATATGCTCATTTGCATTTTAAAAGTGGGTTATACAAAAACGGTCTAATGCGTCACTGATGACGTAAAAATTAAAGCGGGAATACTAAAGCTACTTTTCATGTGCCATTTAGCAGCTATTTCCATTAACATTTTTATACAATTATGCACATTCTATAGATTATATTTTACACATCAGCAGTTTATTGCACAGCTACTTAGTTGTTTCTTTAAGCAGTGGAAATCATTATTTGTAATATTAAATTACTACCAAATTCACCGTTCTGTTCTTAGCTTAAAGATAATCTTCAATTCATCTTTGTTGAACTATTTTTTGGATAATATTAGCACACTGATGGCTAAACAAAATTGGAAAAACTGAAAAACAAGAAATTCACTTCAGTTCCGCTGTGAATAGACGAGCTGTTATTCTTAACAATATTGCTAAATATCTCAGGCATTTCCTTGTTGCATCACTTTTAGACTTGACTGATTCTTACACAACGAGAGTTGATGGAAATGTTTTACAAGAAAAACATCACAGAAGCGTTGCAGTCTTTTTTAGTTACTATTTACAACACAAGTTCAAATCACATTTTATCAAACAAATAAACAGCACAAAAACAGACATTCATTCAATCAACTACTCCATATTAACCCTTTTGACTTCTAAATAGTAGATTGGAAAAATGAATTCACTTACAAATGCAATGTTGCTTACATTGGTAATGGAAAAATTGCATTCTGTTTAAGGTTTCCAGTTTAGATACAGTTACATATCTTTGTAAAAATTTTTCAATGATATTCGTTTGGATTCAATACTTCATCTGTTTGAGGGCATTCCGTTGAAAGTTTCTAGTTTTACTATTATTGATATGACAAAATTGATATTGAAATCCTTTCTCTGATAAATCCAATATTTGATAGCATTGTTCTTGCATGATCCTTCCGTTTTTAAACCATTTTTGTTCAATTTGTTATTCCCTGGTCTCATTTGTATTCAATATTCCATACTCCTCAAAACGAGTTCAGTATGGCTCATTAATAATCTGTAATATTCTGGTTCCAGCTGTCACTGAATTACACAACTTGGGCTGTCCTTTTCCTTAAGTAGTTTAGTCGGCTTGTATCTTTCTAAATAGGCTAGCTGTTTAGCATTTATAGCTCCCCTACGTTTCCTCGGAAATCAAAATACATGCAAGAACATTCAATGTCAGATTACTCTTTTGACTTTCAAGGCATGGACTACTGGGCTTTTTTGACCTTTTTGAGCGATTTTCTGGATATAAACGATCCGTAGGACTTCTTGACTCCATATTTGGCGTTATATACCATGGAAAGTGCTGCTGTTTTGTAATCTCAGGGGCTCAAGTTCTCAGGCCACATGACTTTTAGATGGTTTCGAAGCATCGTTGGATATTTCCACTGGCTCAAAGTTGGCTTAAATGGGAATTTCGTTAATTTTAGGGTCATATTTTGCCTTTAGTCACTACTGGAAGAGCATCATTAAGCTTCAAGTTAGCAAAGAGCTCACTTTCTGGAAGAAAGCAGCGAGGAATCTCACTTTGTCAGCAAAAAACGATCGATGTTTGGTTCATTCGGTTTTGGCGGGCTTACAACAAAGTTAGGTTTGGAGTTCGACTAAAGGCAAATTCTTGGACCTGCCGCGGCTATTTATCGAAGTTGTGATGATAGAGGAACACAACAAGCGCGAAATTTTGGCAGAAAACCGAGGTGACCCTAGACTTCTAATAAATTTATAAAAGGACGGCGGGGGGTACTCCATGTTTAAAATTGTCATGGTTACCCACAATGCTTTGCAGTCGTAAATACTTGAAAACACATGCGTATCAAAATGGCCGTAACCAAACGACCGCAGCTCAGTTCGTGAAGTGAAAATACTTGCCAAAGCTCAAGGACTGAATATTGTTGTGAAAACGGCCTTTTCGTCTAAAAACGATTTTTTCGATAAAAAATTCACTATTGAAAAATAAGGCAAAAACGGTCATTTTTGACTTTCCTAAAGTTCATATGGAATTTTTGTGCTAAAATTGCTTGTTTCTTTTGACTGACACGCTATGAAAATTTGACAAACTTCCTAGTGCTTACTAACATTCAAACGGCTGGGAAAATTTGGCTTGTTTAAAAAAGTTAGAATTTTTCAAAGTAAGCAAGGTCGTTTTTTACGGGCGGTTTCGGGCGCCGTAGGAGTCAAAGGGTTATTTAGTGTTTGAATTGAGAACTATTTTATGTTCAACAGTCAACCTACTATGATCATGTCCTGCTGATTAAACAACACTGAAAGACTAAAAAAATACAACAAATCTTGTACAAAACAAATATTTATTGATTCACATTTCATGATTTTAGTATATATAAACAGTGTACAATTAAATAATAATTTAACATAATCTTATAGGTGTACATTTGGGGTTGAAAAGAATGAAAAAGAAATGACTTTTAGTTGATCCTTATTCACTAAACTAAACATTCTTCACAAATTTCAGCAATCTGGAGCTTTGGAAATGTTGAAATCATCAAAAATTGCAAGAGTTTATATAGCCGACTGACAAAGCTGTCTGTCTGTCATACAAACCCTTGTTATTTTTGATAACTTGTAGAGTTGCAGAAAAGGGCTAAATGTTTATAAAATGGAATGCCATCAAAATATGCATTTAATATGATCTCTACGTTGTCTCTTTGAGTAGAGTATTTAGAATTACTTGGCAGACTAAAATTGTACACCCTGATTCTACAAAAATATTTTTCCACGTTTAGCCAAGAACAAAAAGTAATCTACAAATGCCTTTCTAGTATTGACGCAGAGAAAAAAAAACTAATGTTCATTTTACATGCTTCGATAGTTACTTCTTGTTGTAATAGAGGTATTTTCATATAATCCACTCTTAACATGTGCAAATGAGAATATAAAAAACATGCAAATAAGGTGTACGTGTAGCAAAGTACTTGAGTGAGTTGTGCTCACGGCTTGAAATAATTAAAATAGAACATGAGTGACAACAAAAAACATTGATAGATTTCCCCAAAACCACCTTGATCAATGTTTTCACAGTGGCTTGTGGGCTCAGGGAACAAATGAAAGCAAATAGCTACACGCACACCTCATTAGCATGTTATTTCACACATATGCTCATTTGCATTTTAAAAGTGGGTTATACAAAAACGGTCTAATGCGTCACTGATGACGTAAAAAATTAAAGCGGGAATACTAAAGCTACTTTTCATGTGCCATTTAGCAGCTATTTCCATGAACATTTTTATACAATTATGCACATTCTATAGATTATATTTTACACATCAGCAGTTTATTGCACAGCTACTTAGTTGTTTCTTTAAGCAGTGGAAATCATTATTTGTAATATTAAATTACTACCAAATTCACTGCTCTGTTCTTAGCTTAAAGATAATCTTCAATTCATCTTTGTTGAACTATTTTTTGGATAATATTAGCACACTGATGGCTCAACAAAATTGGAAAAACTGAAAAACAAGAAATTCACTTGTTCCGCTGTGAATAGACGAGCTGTTATTCTTAACAATATTGCTAAATATCTCAGGCATTTGCTTGTTGCATCACTTTTAGACTTGACTGATTCTTACACAACGAGAGTTGATTGAAATGTTTTACAAGAAAAACATCACAGAAGCGTTACAGTCCTATTTAGTTACTATTTACAACACAAGTTCAAATCACATTTTATCAAACAAATAAACAGCACAAAAACAGACATTCGTTCAATCAACTACTCCATATTAACCCTTTTGACTTCTAAATAGTAGATTGGAAAAATGAATTCACTTTCAAATACAATGTTGCTCACATTGGTAATGGAAAAATTGCATTCTGTTTAAGGTTTCCAGTTTAGATACAGTTACATATCTTTGTAAAAATTATTCAATGATATTCGTTTGGATTGATCAATACTTCATCTGTTTGAGGGCATTCCGTTGAAAGTTTCTAGTTTTACTATTATTGATCATATGACAAAATTGATATTGAAATCCTTTCTCTGACAAATCCAATATTTGATAGCATTGTTCTTGCATGATCCTTCAGTTTTTCAACCATTTTTGTTCAATTTGTTATTCCCTGGTCTCATTTGTATTCAATATTTCATACTCCTCAAAACGAGTTCAGTATGGCTCATTAATAATCTGTAATATTCTGGTTCCAGCTGTCACTGAATTACACAACTTGGGCTGTCCTTTTCCTTAAGTAGTTTAGTCGGCTTGTATCTTTCTAAATAGGCTAGCTGTTTAGCATTTATAGCTCCCCTACGTTTCCTGAAATCAAAATACCCAGTTACAATGATACATGCAAGAACATTCAATGTCAGATTACTCTTTTGACTTTCAAGGCATGGACTACTGGGCCTTTTTGACATTTTTGAGCGATTTTCTGGATATAAACGATACGTAGGACTTCTTGACTCCATATTCGGCGTTACCATGGAAAGTGCTGCTGTTTTGTAATCTCAGGGGCTCAAGTTCTCAGGCCACATGACTTTTAGATGGTTTCGAAGCATCGTTGGATATTTCCACTGGCTCAAAGTTGGCTTAAATGGGAATTTCGTTAACTTGTTTAGGGTCATATTTTGCCTTTAGTCACTACTGGAAGAGCATCATTAAGCTTCAAGGTAGCAAAGAGCTCACTTTCTGGAAGAAAGCAGCGAGGAATCTCACTTTGTCAGCAAAAAACGATCGATGTTTGGTTCATTGGGTTTTGGCGGGCTTAGAACAAAGTCAGGTTTGGAGTTCGACTAAAGGCAAATTCTCGGACCTGCCGCGGCTATTGATCGAAGTTGTGATGATAGAGGAACACAACAAGCGCGAAATTTTGGCAGAAAACCGAGGTGACCCAAGACTTGTAAAAAATGTCTAAAAGGACGGCGGGGGGTACTCCATGTTTAAAATTGTCATGGTTACCCACAATGCTTTGCAGTCGTAAATACTTGAAAACACGTGCGTATCAAAATGGCCGTAATCAAACGACCGCAACTCAGTTCCTGAAGTGAAAAGAAGTGAAACTGAAAACTTGCCAAAGCTCAAGGACTGAATTTTGTTGTAAAAACGGCCTTTTCGTCTAAAAACGATTTTTTCGATAAAAAATCCACTATTTTCACTATTGAAAAATAAGGCAAAAACGGTCATTTTTGACTTTCCTAAAGTTCACATGGAATTTTTGTGCTAAAATTGCTTGTTTCTTTTGACTGACATGCTATGAAAATTTGAAAAACTTCCTAGTGCTTACTAACATTCAAACGGCTGGGAAATTTTGGCTTGTTTAAAAAAGTTAGAATTTTTCAAAGCAAGGTCGTTTTTTACGGGCGGTTTCGGGCGCCGTATTAGTCAAAGGGTTAATTAGTGTTTGAATTGAGAACTATTTTATGTTCAACAGTCAACCTACATGTCAGTCGCAACAGACGTCAACCTACTATGATCATGTCCTGCTGATTAAACAACACTGAAAGACTAAAAAAAATACAACAAAGCTTGTACAAAACAAATATTTATTGATTCACATTTCATGATTTTAGTATATATAAACAGTGTACAATTAAATAATAATTTAACATAATCTTATAGGTGTACATTTGGGGTTGAAAAGAATGAAAAAGAAATGACTTTTAGTTGATCCTTATTCACTAAACTAAACATTCTTCACAAATTTCAGCAATCTGGAGCTTTGGAAATGTTGAAATCATCAAAAATTGCAAGAGTTTATATAGCCGACTGACAAGTCTGTCTGTCTGTCATACAAACACTTGTTATTTTTGTAGAGTTGCAGAAAAGGGCTAAATGTTTATAAAATGGAATGCCATCAAAATATGCATTTAATATCTCTACATTGTCTCTTTGAGTAGAGTATTTAGAATTACTTGGCAGACTAAAATTGTACACCCTGATTCTACAAAAATATTTTTCCACGTTTAGCCAAGAACAAATTAAAAGTAATCTACAAATGCCTTTCTAGTATTGACGCAGAGAAAAAAAACTAATGTTCATTTTACATGCTTCGATAGTTACTTCTTGTTGTAATAGAGGTATTTTCATATAATCCACTCTTAACATGTGCAAATGAGAATAGAAAAAACATGCAAATGAGGTGTGCGTGTAGCAAAGTACTTGAGTGAGTTGTGCTCTCGGCTTGAAATAATTAAAATAGAACAAGAGTGACAACAAAAAACATTGATAGATTTCCTCAAAACCACCTTTATCAATGTTTTCATAGTGGCTTGTGGTTTCAGGGAAGAAATCAAAGCAAATAGCTACACGCACACCTCATTAGCATATTATTTCACACACATGCTCATTTGCATTTTAAAAGTGGGTTATACAAAAACGGTCTAATGCGTCACTGATGACGTAAAAAATTAAAGCGGGAATACTAAAGCTACTTTTCAAGTGCCATTTAGCAGCCATTTCCATTAACATTTTTTATACAATTATGCACATTCTATAGATTATATTTTACACATCAGCAGTTTATTGCACAGCTACTTAGTTGTTTCTTTAAGCAGCGGAAATCATTATTTGTAATATTAAATTACTACCAAATTCACTGTTCTGTTCTTAGCTTAAAGATAATCTTCAATTCATCTTTGTTGAACTATTTTTTGGATAATATTAGCACACTGATGGCTAAACAAAATTGGAAAAACTGAAAAACAAGAAATTCACTTGTTCCGCTGTGAATAGACGGGCTGTTTTTCTTAACAATATTGCTAAATATCTCAGGCATTTGCTTGTTGCATCACTTTTAGACTTGACTGATTCTTACACAACGAGAGTTGATTGAAATGTTTTACAAGAAAAACATCACAGAAGCGTTACAGTCCTATTTAGTTACTATTTACAACACAAGTTCAAATCACATTTTATCAAACAAATAAACAGCACAAAAACAGACATTCATTCAATCAACTACTCCATATTAACCCTTTTGACTTCTAAATAGTAGATTGGAAAAATGAATTCACTTACAAATGCAATGTTGCTTACATTGGTAATGGAAAAATTGCATTCTGTTTAAGGTTTCCAGTTTAGATACAGTTACATATCTTTGTAAAAATTATTCAATGATATTCGTTTGGATTGATCAATACTTCATCTGTTTGAGGGCATTCCGTTGAAAGTTTCTAGTTTTACTATTATTGATCATATGACAAAATTGATATTGAAATCCTTTCTCTGATAAATCCAATATTTGATAGCATTGTTCTTGCATGATCCTTCAGTTTTTAAACCATTTTTGTTCAATTTGTTATTCCCTGGTCTCATTTGTATTCAATATTCCATACTCCTCAAAACGAGTTCAGTATGGCTCATTAATAATCTGTAATATTCGGGTTCCAGCTGTCACTGAATTACACAACTTGGGCTGTCCTTTTCCTTAAGTAGTTTAGTCGGCTTGTATCTTTCTAAATAGGCTAGCTGTTTAGCATTTATAGCTCCCCTACGTTTCCTGAAATCAAAATCCGCAGTTACAATGATACATGCAAGAACATTCAATGTCAGATTACTATTTTCACTTTCAAGGCATGGACTACTGGGCTTTTTTGACATTTTTGAGCGATTTTCTGGATATAAACGATACGTAGGACTTCTTGACTCCATATTTGGCGTTACCATGGAAAGTGCTGCTGTTTTGTAGTCTCAGGGGCTCAAGTTCTCAGGCCACATGACTTTTAGATGGTTTCGAAGCATCGTTGGATATTTCCACTGGCTCAAAGTTGGCTTAAATGGGAATTTCGTTAACTTGTTTAGGGTCATATTTTGCCTTTAGTCACTACTGGAAGAGCATCATTAAGCTTCAAGGTAGCAAAGAGCTCACTTTCTGGAAGAAAGCAGCGAGGAATCTCACTTTGTCAGCAAAAAACGATCGATGTTTGGTTCATTGGGTTTTGGCGGGCTTAGAACAAAGTTAGGTTTGGAGTTGGACTAAAGGCAAATTCTCGGACCTGCCGCGGCTATTGATCGAAGTTGTGATGATAGAGGAACACAACAAGCGCGAAATTTTGTCAGAAAACCGAGGTGACCCAAGACTTGTAAAAAATGTCTAAAAGGACGGTGGAGGGTACTCCATGTGTAAAATTGTCATGGTTCCCCACAATGCTTTGCAGTCGCAAATACTTGAAAACACGTGCGTATCAAAATGGCCGTATAATCAAACGAGCGCAGCTCAGTTCGTGAAAAAAAAAAACTTGCCAAAGCTATAGCACAAGGACTGAATTTTGTTGTGAAAACGGCCTTTTTGTCTAAAAACGATTTTTTAAATAAAAAATCCAAGGTCAAAAAAGCGAGATTTTTACTATTGAAAAATAAGGCAAAAACGGTCGTTTTTGACTTTCCTAAAGTTCATATGGAATTTTTGTGCTAAAATTGCTTGTTTCTTTTGACTGACATGCTATGAAAATTTGACAAACTTCCTAGTGCTTACTAACATTCAAACGGGGCTGGGAAAATTTGGCTTGTTTAAAAAAGTTAGAATTTTTCAAATTAAGCAAGGTCGTTTTTTACGGGCGGTTTCGGGCGCCGTAGGAGTCAACGGGTTAATTAGTGTTTGAATTGAGAACTATTTTATGTTCAACAGTCAACCTACATGTCAGTCGCAACAGACGTCAACCTACTATGATCAGGTCCTGCTGATTAAACAACACTGAAAGACTAAAAAAAAAATACAACAAAGCTTGTACAAAACAAATATTTATTGATTCACATTTCATGATTTTAGTATATATAAACAGTGTACAATTAAATAATAATTTAACATAATCTTATAGGTGTACATTTGGGGTTGAAAAGAATGAAAAAGAAATGACTTTTAGTTGATCCTTATTCACTAAACTAAACATTCTTCACAAATTTCAGCAATCTGGAGCTTTGGAAATGTTGAAATCATCAAAAATTGCAAGAGTTTATATAGCCGACTGACAAAGCTGTCTGTCTGTCATACAAACCCTTGTTATTTTTGATAACTTGTAGAGTTGCAGAAAAGGGCTAAATGTTTATAAAATGGAATGCCATCAAAATATGCATTTAATATGATCTCTACGTTGTCTCTTTGAGTAGAGTATTTAGAATTACTTGGCAGACTAAAATTGTACACCCTGATTCTACAAAAATATTTTTCCACATTTAGCCAAGAACAAATTAAAAGTAATCTACAAATGCCTTTCTAGTATTGACGCAGAGAAAAAAAACTAATGTTCATTTTACATGCTTCGATAGTTACTTCTTGTTGTAATAGAGGTATTTTCATATAATCCACTCTTAACATGTGCAAATGAGAATATAAAAAACATGCAAATGAGGTGTGCGTGTAGCAAAGTACTTGAGTGAGTTGTGCTCTCGGCTTGAAATAATTAAAATAGAACACGAGTGACAACAAAAAACATTGATAGATTTCCCCAAAACCACCTTGATCAATGTTTTCACAGTGGCTTGTGGGCTCAGGGAACAAATGAAAGCAAATAGCTACACGCACACCTCATTAGCATGTTATTTCACACATATGCTCATTTGCATTTTAAAAGTGGGTTATACAAAAACGGTCTAAGGCGTCACTGATGACGTAAAAAATTAAAGCGGGAATACTAAAGCTACTTTTCATGTGCCATTTAGCAGCTATTTCCATTAACATTTTTATACAATTATGCACATTCTATAGATTATATTTTACACATCAGCAGTTTATTGCACAGCTACTTAGTTGTTTCTTTAAGCAGTGGAAATCATTATTTGTAATATTAAATTACTACCAAATTCACTGTTCTGTTCTTAGCTTAAAGATAATCTTCAATTCATCTTTGTTGAACTATTTTTTGGATAATATTAGCACACTGATGGCTAAACAAAATTGGAAAAACTGAAAAACAAGAAATTCACTTCAGTTCCGCTGTGAATAGACGAGCTGTTATTCTTAACAATATTGCTAAATATCTCAGGCATTTCCTTGTTGCATCACTTTTAGACTTGACTGATTCTTACACAACGAGAGTTGATGGAAATGTTTTACAAGAAAAACATCACAGAAGCGTTGCAGTCTTTTTTAGTTACTATTTACAACACAAGTTCAAATCACATTTTATCAAACAAATAAACAGCACAAAAACAGACATTCATTCAATCAACTACTCCATATTAACCCTTTTCACTTCTAAATAATAGATTGGAAAAATGAATTCACTTTCAAATACAATGTTGCTTACATTGGTAATGGAAAAATTGCATTCTGTTTAAGGTTTCCAGTTTAGATACAGTTACATATCTTTGTAAAAATTTTTCAATGATATTCGTTTGGATTCAATACTTCATCTGTTTGAGGGCATTCCGTTGAAAGTTTCTAGTTTTACTATTATTGATATGACAAAATTGATATTGAAATCCTTTCTCTGATAAATCCAATATTTGATAGCATTGTTCTTGCATGATCCTTCCGTTTTTAAACCATTTTTGTTCAATTTGTTATTCCCTGGTCTCATTTGTATTCAATATTCCATACTCCTCAAAACGAGTTCAGTATGGCTCATTAATAATCTGTAATATTCTGGTTCCAGCTGTCACTGAATTACACAACTTGGGCTGTCCTTTTCCTTAAGTAGTTTAGTCGGCTTGTATCTTTCTAAATAGGCTAGCTGTTTAGCATTTATAGCTCCCCTACGTTTCCTCGGAAATCAAAATACATGCAAGAACATTCAATGTCAGATTACTCTTTTGACTTTCAAGGCATGGACTACTGGGCTTTTTTGACCTTTTTGAGCGATTTTCTGGATATAAACGATCCGTAGGACTTCTTGACTCCATATTTGGCGTTATATACCATGGAAAGTGCTGCTGTTTTGTAATCTCAGGGGCTCAAGTTCTCAGGCCACATGACTTTTAGATGGTTTCGAAGCATCGTTGGATATTTCCACTGGCTCAAAGTTGGCTTAAATGGGAATTTCGTTAATTTTAGGGTCATATTTTGCCTTTAGTCACTACTGGAAGAGCATCATTAAGCTTCAAGTTAGCAAAGAGCTCACTTTCTGGAAGAAAGCAGCGAGGAATCTCACTTTGTCAGCAAAAAACGATCGATGTTTGGTTCATTCGGTTTTGGCGGGCTTACAACAAAGTTAGGTTTGGAGTTCGACTAAAGGCAAATTCTTGGACCTGCCGCGGCTATTTATCGAAGTTGTGATGATAGAGGAACACAACAAGCGCGAAATTTTGGCAGAAAACCGAGGTGACCCTAGACTTCTAATAAATTTATAAAAGGACGGCGGGGGGTACTCCATGTTTAAAATTGTCATGGTTACCCACAATGCTTTGCAGTCGTAAATACTTGAAAACACATGCGTATCAAAATGGCCGTAACCAAACGACCGCAGCTCAGTTCGTGAAGTGAAAAAACTTGCCAAAGCTCAAGGACTGAATATTGTTGTGAAAACGGCCTTTTCGTCTAAAAACGATTTTTTCGATAAAAAATCCAAGGTCAAAGAAGCGTGATTTTCACTATTGAAAAATAAGGCAAAAACGGACATTTTTGACTTTCCTAAAGTTCATATGGAATTTTTGTGCTAAAATTGCTTGTTTCTTTTGACTGACATGCTATGAAAATTTGAAAAACTTCCTAGTGCTTACTAACATTCAAACGGCTGGGAAAATTTGGCTTGTTTAAAAAAGTTAGAATTTTTCAAATTAAGCAAGGTCGTTTTTTACGGGCGGTTTCGGGCGCCGTAGGAGTCAACGGGTTAATTAGTGTTTGAATTGAAAACTATTTTATGTTCAACAGTCAACCTACTATGATCAGGTCCTGCTGATTAAACAACACTGAAAGACTAAAAAAAATACAACAAATCTTGTACAAAACAAATATTTATTGATTCACATTTCATGATTTTAGTATATATAAACAGTGAACAATTAAATAATAATTTAACATAATCTTATAGGTGTACATTTGGGGATGAAAAGAATGAAAAAGAAATGACTTTTAGTTGATCCTTATTCACTAAACTAAACATTCTTTACAAATTTCAGCAATCTGGAGCTTTGGAAATGTTGAAATCATCAAAAATTGCAAGAGTTTATATAGCCGACTGACAAGGCTGTCTGTCTGTCATACAAACCCTTGTTATTTTTGATAACTTGTAGAGTTGCAGAAAAGGTCTAAATGTTTATAAAATGGAATGCCATCAAAATATGCATTTAATATGATCTCTACGTTGTCTCTTTGAGTAGAGTATTTAGAATTACTTGGCAGTCTAAAATTGTACACCCTGATTCTACAAAAATATTTTTCCACGTTTAGCCAAGTACAAAAAGTAATCTACAAATGCCTTTCTAGTATTGACGCACAGAAAGAAAACTAATGTTCATTTTACATGCTTCGATAGTTACTTCTTGTTGTAATAGAGGTATTTTCATATAATCCACTCTTAACATGTGCAAATGAGAATAGAAAAAACATGCAAATGAGGTGTGCGTGTAGCAAAGTACTTGAGTGAGTTGTGCTCTCGGCTTGAAATAATTAAAATAGAACACGAGTGACAACAAAAAACATTGATAGATTTCCTCAAAACCACCTTTATCAATGTTTTCACAGTGGCTTGTGGGCTCAGGGAACAAATGAAAGCAAATAGCTAGAAGCACACCTAATTAGCATGCTATTTCACACATATGCTCATTTGCATTTTAAAAGTGGGTTATACAAAAACGGTCTAATGCGTCACTGATGACGTCAAAATTAAAGCGGGAATACTAAAGCTACTTTTCATGTGCCATTTAGCAGCTATTCCCATTAACATTTTTTATACAATTATGCACATTCTATAGATTATATTTTACACATCAGCAGTTTATTGTACAGCTACTTAGTTGTTTCTTTAAGCAGTGGAAATCATTATTTGTAATATTAAATTACTACCAAATTCACCGTTCTGTTGTTAGCTTAAAGATAATCTTCAATTCATCTTTGTTGAACTATTTTTTGGATAATATTAGCACACTGATGGCTCAACAAAATTGGAAAAACTGAAAAACCAGAAATTCACTTGTTCCGCTGTGAATAGACGAGCTGTTATTCTTAACAATATTGCTAAAAATATCTCAGGCATTTGCTTGTTGCATCACTTTTAGACTTGACTGATTCTTACACAACGAGAGTTGATTGAAATGTTTTACAAGAAAAACATCACAGAAGCGTTACAGTCCTATTTAGTTACTATTTACAACACAAGTTCAAATCACATTTTATCAAACAAATAAACAGCACAAAAACAGACATTCGTTCAATCAACTACTCCATATTAACCCTTTTGACTTCTAAATAGTAGATTGGAAAAATGAATTCACTTACAAATGCAATGTTGCTTACATTGGTAATGGAAAAATTGCATTCTGTTTAAGGTTTCCAGTTTAGATACAGTTACATATCTTTGTAAAAATTATTCAATGATATTCGTTTGGATTGATCAATACTTCATCTGTTTGAGGGCATTCCGTTGAAAGTTTCTAGTTTTACTATTATTGATCATATGACAAAATTGATATTGAAATCCTTTCTCTGATAAATCCAATATTTGATAGCATTGTTCTTGCATGATCCTTCGGTTTTTAAACCATTTTTGTTCAATTTGTTATTCCCTGGTCTCATTTGTATTCAATATTCCATACTCCTCAAAACGAGTTCAGTATGGCTCATTAATAATCTGTAATATTCTGGTTCCAGCTGTCACTGAATTACACAACTTGGGCTGTCCTTTTCCTTAAGTAGTTTAGTCGGCTTGTATCTTTCTAAATAGGCTAGCTGTTTAGCATTTATAGCTCCCCTACGTTTCCTGAAATCAAAATCCGCAGTTAAAATGATACATGCAAGAACATTCAATGTCAGATTACTATTTTCACTTTCAAGGCATGGACTACTGGGCTTTTTTGACATTTTTGAGCGATTTTCTGGATATAAACGATACGTAGGACTTCTTGACTCCATATTTGGCGTTACCATGGAAAGTGCTGCTGTTTTGTAGTCTCAGGGGCTCAAGTTCTCAGGCCACATGACTTTTAGATGGTTTCGAAGCATCGTTGGATATTTCCACTGGCTCAAAGTTGGCTTAAATGGGAATTTCGTTAACTTGTTTAGGGTCATATTTTGCCTTTAGTCACTACTGGAAGAGCATCATTAAGCTTCAAGGTAGCAAAGAGCTCACTTTCTGGAAGAAAGCAGCGAGGAATCTCACTTTGTCAGCAAAAAACGATCGATGTTTGGTTGATTCGGTTTTGGCGGGCTTAGAACAAAGTCAGGTTTGGAGTTGGACTAAAGGCAAATTCTCGGACCTGCCGCGGCTATTGATCGAAGTTGTGATGATAGAGGAACACAACAAGCGCGAAATTTTGTCAGAAAACCGAGGTGACCCTAGACTTATAAAAAATGTCTAAAAGGACGGCGGGGGGTACTCCATGTTTAAAATTGTCATGGTTACCCACAATACTTTGCAGTCGTAAATACTTGAAAACACGTGCGTATCAAAATGGCCGTATAATCAAACGAGCGCAGCTCAGTTGGTGAAGTGAAAAAACTTGCCAAAGCACAATTTAAGGACTGAATTTTGTTGTGAAAACGGCCTTTTCGTCTAAAAACGATTTTTTCGATAAAAAATCCAAGGTCAAAGAAGCGTGATTTTCACTATTGAAAAATAAGGCAAAAACGGACATTTTTGACTTTCCTAAAGTTCATATGGAATTTTTGTGCTAAAATTGCTTGTTTCTTTTGACTGACATGCTATGAAAATTTGAAAAACTTCCTAGTGCTTACTAACATTCAAACGGCTGGGAAAATTTGGCTTGTTTAAAAAAGTTAGAATTTTTCAAATTAAGCAAGGTCGTTTTTTACGGGCGGTTTCGGGCGCCGTAGGAGTCAACGGGTTAATTAGTGTTTGAATTGAGAACTATTTTATGTTCAACAGTCAACCTACTATGATCAGGTCCTGCTGATTAAACAACACTGAAAGACTAAAAAAAATACAACAAATCTTGTACAAAACAAATATTTATTGATTCACATTTCATGATTTTAGTATATATAAACAGTGAACAATTAAATAATAATTTAACATAATCTTATAGGTGTACATTTGGGGATGAAAAGAATGAAAAAGAAATGACTTTTAGTTGATCCTTATTCACTAAACTAAACATTCTTTACAAATTTCAGCAATCTGGAGCTTTGGAAATGTTGAAATCATCAAAAATTGCAAGAGTTTATATAGCCGACTGACAAGGCTGTCTGTCTGTCATACAAACCCTTGTTATTTTTGATAACTTGTAGAGTTGCAGAAAAGGTCTAAATGTTTATAAAATGGAATGCCATCAAAATATGCATTTAATATGATCTCTACGTTGTCTCTTTGAGTAGAGTATTTAGAATTACTTGGCAGTCTAAAATTGTACACCCTGATTCTACAAAAATATTTTTCCACGTTTAGCCAAGTACAAAAAGTAATCTACAAATGCCTTTCTAGTATTGACGCACAGAAAGAAAACTAATGTTCATTTTACATGCTTCGATAGTTACTTCTTGTTGTAATAGAGGTATTTTCATATAATCCACTCTTAACATGTGCAAATGAGAATAGAAAAAACATGCAAATGAGGTGTGCGTGTAGCAAAGTACTTGAGTGAGTTGTGCTCTCGGCTTGAAATAATTAAAATAGAACACGAGTGACAACAAAAAACATTGATAGATTTCCTCAAAACCACCTTTATCAATGTTTTCACAGTGGCTTGTGGGCTCAGGGAACAAATGAAAGCAAATAGCTAGAAGCACACCTAATTAGCATGCTATTTCACACATATGCTCATTTGCATTTTAAAAGTGGGTTATACAAAAACGGTCTAATGCGTCACTGATGACGTCAAAATTAAAGCGGGAATACTAAAGCTACTTTTCATGTGCCATTTAGCAGCTATTCCCATTAACATTTTTTATACAATTATGCACATTCTATAGATTATATTTTACACATCAGCAGTTTATTGCACAGCTACTTAGTTGTTTCTTTAAGCAGTGGAAATCATTATTTGTAATATTAAATTACTACCAAATTCACCGTTCTGTTGTTAGCTTAAAGATAATCTTCAATTCATCTTTGTTGAACTATTTTTTGGATAATATTAGCACACTGATGGCTCAACAAAATTGGAAAAACTGAAAAACCAGAAATTCACTTGTTCCGCTGTGAATAGACGAGCTGTTATTCTTAACAATATTGCTAAAAATATCTCAGGCATTTGCTTGTTGCATCACTTTTAGACTTGACTGATTCTTACACAACGAGAGTTGATTGAAATGTTTTACAAGAAAAACATCACAGAAGCGTTACAGTCCTATTTAGTTACTATTTACAACACAAGTTCAAATCACATTTTATCAAACAAATAAACAGCACAAAAACAGACATTCGTTCAATCAACTACTCCATATTAACCCTTTTGACTTCTAAATAGTAGATTGGAAAAATGAATTCACTTACAAATGCAATGTTGCTTACATTGGTAATGGAAAAATTGCATTCTGTTTAAGGTTTCCAGTTTAGATACAGTTACATATCTTTGTAAAAATTATTCAATGATATTCGTTTGGATTGATCAATACTTCATCTGTTTGAGGGCATTCCGTTGAAAGTTTCTAGTTTTACTATTATTGATCATATGACAAAATTGATATTGAAATCCTTTCTCTGATAAATCCAATATTTGATAGCATTGTTCTTGCATGATCCTTCGGTTTTTAAACCATTTTTGTTCAATTTGTTATTCCCTGGTCTCATTTGTATTCAATATTCCATACTCCTCCAAACGAGTTCAGTATGGCTCATTAATAATCTGTAATATTCTGGTTCCAGCTGTCACTGAATTACACAACTTGGGCTGTCCTTTTCCTTAAGTAGTTTAGTCGGCTTGTATCTTTCTAAATAGGCTAGCTGTTTAGCATTTATAGCTCCCCTACGTTTCCTGAAATCAAAATCCGCAGTTACAATGATACATGCAAGAACATTCAATGTCAGATTACTATTTTCACTTTCAAGGCATGGACTACTGGGCTTTTTTGACATTTTTGAGCGATTTTCTGGATATAAACGATACGTAGGACTTCTTGACTCCATATTTGGCGTTACCATGAAAAGTGCTGCTGTTTTGTAGTCTCAGGGGCTCAAGTTCTCAGGCCACATGACTTTTAGATGGTTTCGAAGCATCGTTGGATATTTCCACTGGCTCAAAGTTGGCTTAAATGGGAATTTCGTTAATTTTAGGGTCATATTTTGCCTTTAGTCACTACTGGAAGAGCATCATTAAGCTTCAAGGTAGCAAAGAGCTCACTTTCTGGAAGAAAGCAGCGAGGAATCTGACTTTGTCAGCAAAAAACGATCGATGTTTGGTTGATTCGGTTTTGGCGGGCTTAGAACAAAGTCAGGTTTGGAGTTGGACTAAAGGCAAATTCTCGGACCTGCCGCGGCTATTGATCGAAGTTGTGATGATAGAGGAACACAACAAGCGCGAAATTTTGTCAGAAAACCGAGGTGACCCTAGACTTATAAAAAATGTCTAAAAGGACGGCGGGGGGTACTCCATGTTTAAAATTGTCATGGTTACCCACAATACTTTGCAGTCGTAAATACTTGAAAACACGTGCGTATCAAAATGGCCGTATAATCAAACGAGCGCAGCTCAGTTGGTGAAGTGAAAAAACTTGCCAAAGCACAATTTAAGGACTGAATTTTGTTGTGAAAACGGCCTTTTCGTCTAAAAACGATTTTTTCGATAAAAAATCCAAGGTCAAAGAAGCGTGATTTTCACTATTGAAAAATAAGGCAAAAACGGACATTTTTGACTTTCCTAAAGTTCATATGGAATTTTTGTGCTAAAATTGCTTGTTTCTTTTGACTGACATGCTATGAAAATTTGAAAAACTTCCTAGTGCTTACTAACATTCAAACGGCTGGGAAAATTTGGCTTGTTTAAAAAAGTTAGAATTTTTCAAATTAAGCAAGGTCGTTTTTTACGGGCGGTTTCGGGCGCCGTAGGAGTCAACGGGTTAATTAGTGTTTGAATTGAGAACTATTTTATGTTCAACAGTCAACCTACTATGATCAGGTCCTGCTGATTAAACAACACTGAAAGACTAAAAAAAATACAACAAATCTTGTACAAAACAAATATTTATTGATTCACATTTCATGATTTTAGTATATATAAACAGTGTACAATTAAATAATAATTTAACATAATCTTATAGGTGTACATTTGGGGATGAAAAGAATGAAAAAGAAATGACTTTTAGTTGATCCTTATTCACTAAACTAAACATTCTTTACAAATTTCAGCAATCTGGAGCTTTGGAAATGTTGAAATCATCAAAAATTGCAAGAGTTTATATAGCCGACTGACAAGGCTGTCTGTCTGTCATACAAACCCTTGTTATTTTTGATAACTTGTAGAGTTGCAGAAAAGGTCTAAATGTTTATAAAATGGAATGCCATCAAAATATGCATTTAATATGATCTCTACGTTGTCTCTTTGAGTAGAGTATTTAGAATTACTTGGCAGACTAAAATTGTACACCCTGATTCTACAAAAATATTTTTCCACGTTTAGCCAAGTACAAAAAGTAATCTACAAATGCCTTTCTAGTATTGACGCACAGAAAAAAAACTAATGTTCATTTTACATGCTTCGATAGTTACTTCTTGTTGTAATAGAGGTATTTTCATATAATCCACTCTTAACATGTGCAAATGAGAATAGAAAAAACATGCAAATGAGGTGTGCGTGTAGCAAAGTACTTGAGTGAGTTGTGCTCACGGCTTGAAATAATTAAAATAGAACACGAGTGACAACAAAAAACATTGATAGATTTCCTCAAAACCACCTTTATCAATGTTTTCATAGTGGCTTGTGGTTTCAGGGAAGAAATCAAAGCAAATAGCTACACGCACACCTCATTAGCATATTATTTCACACACATGCTCATTTGCATTTTAAAAGTGGGTTATACAAAAACGGTCTAATGCGTCACTGATGACGTAAAAATTAAAGCGGGAATACTAAAGCTACTTTTCATGTGCCATTTAGCAGCTATTTCCATTAACATTTTTATACAATTATGCACATTCTATAGATTATATTTTACACATCAGCAGTTTATTGCACAGCTACTTAGTTGTTTCTTTAAGCAGTGGAAATCATTATTTGTAATATTAAAATACTACCAAATTCACTGTTCTGTTCTTAGCTTAAAGATAATCTTCAATTCATCTTTGTTGAACTATTTTTTGGATAATATTAGCACACTGATGGCTAAACAAAATTGGAAAAACTGAAAAACAAGAAATTCACTTGTTCCGCTGTGAATAGACGGGCTGTTTTTCTTAACAATATTGCTAAATATCTCAGGCATTTGCTTGTTGCATCACTTTTAGACTTGACTGATTCTTACACAACGAGAGTTGATTGAAATGTTTTACAAGAAAAACATCACAGAAGCGTTACAGTCCTATTTAGTTACTATTTACAACACAAGTTCAAATCACATTTTATCAAACAAATAAACAGCACAAAAACAGACATTCGTTCAATCAACTACTCCATATTAACCCTTTTGACTTCTAAATAGTAGATTGGAAAAATGAATTCACTTTCAAATACAATGTTGCTCACATTGGTAATGGAAAAATTGCATTCTGTTTAAGGTTTCCAGTTTAGATACAGTTACATATCTTTGTAAAAATTATTCAATGATATTCGTTTGGATTGATCAATACTTCATCTGTTTGAGGGCATTCCGTTGAAAGTTTCTAGTTTTACTATTATTGATCATATGACAAAATTGATATTGAAATCCTTTCTCTGATAAATCCAATATTTGATAGCATTGTTCTTGCATGATCCTTCAGTTTTTAAACCATTTTTGTTCAATTTGTTATTCCCTGGTCTCATTTGTATTCAATATTCCATACTCCTCAAAACGAGTTCAGTATGGCTCATTAATAATCTGTAATATTCTGGTTACAGCTGTCACTGAATTACACAACTTGGGCTGTCCTTTTCCTTAAGTAGTTTAGTCGGCTTGTATCTTTCTAAATAGGCTAGCTGTTTAGCATTTATAGCTCCCCTACGTTTCCTGAAATCAAAATCCGCAGTTACAATGATACATGCAAGAACATTCAATGTCAGATTACTATTTTCACTTTCAAGGCATGGACTACTGGGCTTTTTTGACATTTTTGAGCGATTTTCTGGATATAAACGATACGTAGGACTTCTTGACTCCATATTTGGCGTTACCATGAAAAGTGCTGCTGTTTTGTAGTCTCAGGGGCTCAAGTTCTCAGGCCACATGACTTTTAGATGGTTTCGAAGCATCGTTGGATATTTCCACTGGCTCAAAGTTGGCTTAAATGGGAATTTCGTTAATTTTAGGGTCATATTTTGCCTTTAGTCACTACTGGAAGAGCATCATTAAGCTTCAAGGTAGCAAAGAGCTCACTTTCTGGAAGAAAGCAGCGAGGAATCTCACTTTGTCAGCAAAAAACGATCGATGTTTGGTTGATTCGGTTTTGGCGGGCTTAGAACAAAGTCAGGTTTGGAGTTGGACTAAAGGCAAATTCTCGGACCTGCCGCGGCTATTGATCGAAGTTGTGATGATAGAGGAACACAACAAGCGCGAAATTTTGTCAGAAAACCGAGGTGACCCTAGACTTATAAAAAATGTCTAAAAGGACGGCGGGGGGTACTCCATGTTTAAAATTGTCATGGTTACCCACAATACTTTGCAGTCGTAAATACTTGAAAACACGTGCGTATCAAAATGGCCGTATAATCAAACGAGCGCAGCTCAGTTGGTGAAGTGAAAAAACTTGCCAAAGCACAATTTAAGGACTGAATTTTGTTGTGAAAACGGCCTTTTCGTCTAAAAACGATTTTTTCGATAAAAAATCCAAGGTCAAAGAAGCGTGATTTTCACTATTGAAAAATAAGGCAAAAACGGACATTTTTGACTTTCCTAAAGTTCATATGGAATTTTTGTGCTAAAATTGCTTGTTTCTTTTGACTGACATGCTATGAAAATTTGAAAAACTTCCTAGTGCTTACTAACATTCAAACGGCTGGGAAAATTTGGCTTGTTTAAAAAAGTTAGAATTTTTCAAATTAAGCAAGGTCGTTTTTTACGGGCGGTTTCGGGCGCCGTAGGAGTCAACGGGTTAATTAGTGTTTGAATTGAGAACTATTTTATGTTCAACAGTCAACCTACTATGATCAGGTCCTGCTGATTAAACAACACTGAAAGACTAAAAAAAATACAACAAATCTTGTACAAAACAAATATTTATTGATTCACATTTCATGATTTTAGTATATATAAACAGTGTACAATTAAATAATAATTTAACATAATCTTATAGGTGTACATTTGGGGATGAAAAGAATGAAAAAGAAATGACTTTTAGTTGATCCTTATTCACTAAACTAAACATTCTTTACAAATTTCAGCAATCTGGAGCTTTGGAAATGTTGAAATCATCAAAAATTGCAAGAGTTTATATAGCCGACTGACAAGGCTGTCTGTCTGTCATACAAACCCTTGTTATTTTTGATAACTTGTAGAGTTGCAGAAAAGGTCTAAATGTTTATAAAATGGAATGCCATCAAAATATGCATTTAATATGATCTCTACGTTGTCTCTTTGAGTAGAGTATTTAGAATTACTTGGCAGACTAAAATTGTACACCCTGATTCTACAAAAATATTTTTCCACGTTTAGCCAAGTACAAAAAGTAATCTACAAATGCCTTTCTAGTATTGACGCACAGAAAAAAAACTAATGTTCATTTTACATGCTTCGATAGTTACTTCTTGTTGTAATAGAGGTATTTTCATATAATCCACTCTTAACATGTGCAAATGAGAATATAAAAAACATGCAAATGAGGTGTGCGTGTAGCAAAGTACTTGAGTGAGTTGTGCTCTCGGCTTGAAATAATTAAAATAGAACACGAGTGACAACAAAAAACATTGATAAATTTCCTCAAAACCACCTTTATCAATGTTTTCATAGTGGCTTGTGGTTTCAGGGAAGAAATCAAAGCAAATAGCTACACGCACACCTCATTAGCATATTATTTCACACACATGTCATTTGCATTTTAAAAGTGGGTTATACAAAAACGGTCTAATGCATCACTGATGACGTAAAAATTAAAGCGGGAATACTAAAGCTACTTTTCATGTGCCATTTAGCAGCCATTTCCATTAACATTTTTTATACAATTATGCACATTCTATAGATTATATTTTACACATCAGCAGTTTATTGCACAGCTACTTAGTTGTTTCTTTAAGCAGTGGAAATCATTATTTGTAATATTAAATTACTACCAAATTCACCGTTCTGTTGTTAGCTTAAAGATAATCTTCAATTCATCTTTGTTGAACTATTTTTTGGATAATATTAGCACACTGATGGCTCAACAAAATTGGAAAAACTGAAAAACCAGAAATTCACTTGTTCCGCTGTGAATAGACGAGCTGTTATTCTTAACAATATTGCTAAAAATATCTCAGGCATTTGCTTGTTGCATCACTTTTAGACTTGACTGATTCTTACACAACGAGAGTTGATTGAAATGTTTTACAAGAAAAACATCACAGAAGCGTTACAGTCCTATTTAGTTACTATTTACAACACAAGTTCAAATCACATTTTATCAAACAAATAAACAGCACAAAAACAGACATTCGTTCAATCAACTACTCCATATTAACCCTTTTGACTTCTAAATAGTAGATTGGAAAAATGAATTCACTTACAAATGCAATGTTGCTTACATTGGTAATGGAAAAATTGCATTCTGTTTAAGGTTTCCAGTTTAGATACAGTTACATATCTTTGTAAAAATTATTCAATGATATTCGTTTGGATTGATCAATACTTCATCTGTTTGAGGGCATTCCGTTGAAAGTTTCTAGTTTTACTATTATTGATCATATGACAAAATTGATATTGAAATCCTTTCTCTGATAAATCCAATATTTGATAGCATTGTTCTTGCATGATCCTTCAGTTTTTAAACCATTTTTGTTCAATTTGTTATTCCCTGGTCTCATTTGTATTCAATATTCCATACTCCTCAAAACGAGTTCAGTATGGCTCATTAATAATCTGTAATATTCTGGTTCCAGCTGTCACTGAATTACACAACTTGGGCTGTCCTTTTCCTTAAGTAGTTTAGTCGGCTTGTATCTTTCTAAATAGGCTAGCTGTTTAGCATTTATAGCTCCCCTACGTTTCCTGAAATCAAAATCCGCAGTTAAAATGATACATGCAAGAACATTCAATGTCAGATTACTATTTTCACTTTCAAGGCATGGACTACTGGGCTTTTTTGACCTTTTTGAGCGATTTTCTGGATATAAACGATCCGTAGGACTTCTTGACTCCATATTCGGCGTTACCATGGAAAGTGCTGCTGTTTTGTAGTCTCAGGGGCTCAAGTTCTCAGGCCACATGACTTTTAGATGGTTTCGAAGCATCGTTGGATATTTCCACTGGCTCAAAGTTGGCTTAAATGGGAATTTCGTTAATTTTAGGGTCATATTTTGCCTTTAGTCACTACTGGAAGAGCATCATTAAGCTTCAAGTTAGCAAAGAGCTCACTTTCTGGAAGAAAGCAGCGAGGAATCTCACTTTGTCAGCAAAAAACGATCGATGTTTGGTTGATTCGGTTTTGGCGGGCTTACAACAAAGTCAGGTTTGGAGTTCGACTAAAGGCAAATTCTCGGACCTGCCGCGGCTATTGATCGAAGTTGTGATGATAGAGGAACACAACAAGCGCGAAATTTTGGCAGAAAACCGAGGTGACCCTAGACTTATAAAAAATGTCTAAAAGGACGGCGGGGGTACTCCATGTTTAAAATTGTCATGGTTACCCACAATACTTTGCAGTCGTAAATACTTGAAAACACGTGCGTATCAAAATGGCCGTATAATCAAACGAGCGCAGCTCAGTTGGTGAAGTGAAAAAACTTGCCAAAGCACAATTTAAGGACTGAATTTTGTTGTGAAAACGGCCTTTTCGTCTAAAAACGATTTTTTCGATAAAAAATCCAAGGTCAAAGAAGCGTGATTTTCACTATTGAAAAATAAGGCAAAAACGGACATTTTTGACTTTCCTAAAGTTCATATGGAATTTTTGTGCTAAAATTGCTTGTTTCTTTTGACTGACATGCTATGAAAATTTGAAAAACTTCCTAGTGCTTACTAACATTCAAACGGCTGGGAAAATTTGGCTTGTTTAAAAAAGTTAGAATTTTTCAAATTAAGCAAGGTCGTTTTTTACGGGCGGTTTCGGGCGCCGTAGGAGTCAACGGGTTAATTAGTGTTTGAATTGAGAACTATTTTATGTTCAACAGTCAACCTACTATGATCAGGTCCTGCTGATTAAACAACACTGAAAGACTAAAAAAAATACAACAAATCTTGTACAAAACAAATATTTATTGATTCACATTTCATGATTTTAGTATATATAAACAGTGTACAATTAAATAATAATTTAACATAATCTTATAGGTGTACATTTGGGGTTGAAAAGAATGAAAAAGAAATGACTTTTAGTTGATCCTTATTCACTAAACTAAACATTCTTCACAAATTTCAGCAATCTGGAGCTTTGGAAATGTTGAAATCATCAAAAATTGCAAGACTTTATATAGCTGACTGACAAGGCTGTCTGTCTGTCTGTCATACAAACCCTTGTTATTTTTGAGAACTTGTAGAGTTGCAGAAAAGGGCTAAATGTTTATAAAATGGAATGCCATCAAAATATGCATTTAATATGATCTCTACGTTGTCTCTTTGAGTAGAGTATTTAGAATTACTTGGCAGACTAAAATTGTACACCCTGATTCTACAAAAATATTTTTCCACATTTAGCCAAGAACAAATTAAAAGTAATCTACAAATGCCTTTCTAGTATTGACGCAGAGAAAAAAAACTAATGTTCATTTTACATGCTTCGATAGTTACTTCTTGTTGTAATAGAGGTATTTTCATATAATCCACTCTTATCATGTGCAAATGAGAATAGAAAAAACATGCAAATGAGGTGTGCGTGTAGCAAAGTACTTGAGTGAGGTGTGCTCTCGGCTTGAAATAATTAAAATAGAACACGAGTGACAACAAAAAACATTGATAAATTTCCTCAAAACCACCTTTATCAATGTTTTCATAGTGGCTTGTGGTTTCAGGGAAGAAATCAAAGCAAATAGCTACACGCACACCTCATTAGCATATTATTTCACACACATGTCATTTGCATTTTAAAAGTGGGTTATACAAAAACGGTCTAATGCATCACTGATGACGTAAAAATTAAAGCGGGAATACTAAAGCTACTTTTCATGTGCCATTTAGCAGCCATTTCCATTAACATTTTTTATACAATTATGCACATTCTATAGATTATATTTTACACATCAGCAGTTTATTGCACAGCTACTTAGTTGTTTCTTTAAGCAGTGGAAATAATTATTTGTAATATTAAATTACTACCAAATTCACCGTTCTGTTGTTAGCTTAAAGATAATCTTCAATTCATCTTTGTTGAACTATTTTTTGGATAATATTAGCACACTGATGGCTCAACAAAATTGGAAAAACTGAAAAACCAGAAATTCACTTGTTCCGCTGTGAATAGACGAGCTGTTATTCTTAACAATATTGCTAAAAATATCTCAGGCATTTGCTTGTTGCATCACTTTTAGACTTGACTGATTCTTACACAACGAGAGTTGATTGAAATGTTTTACAAGAAAAACATCACAGAAGCGTTACAGTCCTATTTAGTTACTATTTACAACACAAGTTCAAATCACATTTTATCAAACAAATAAACAGCACAAAAACAGACATTCGTTCAATCAACTACTCCATATTAACCCTTTTGACTTCTAAATAGTAGATTGGAAAAATGAATTCACTTACAAATGCAATGTTGCTTACATTGGTAATGGAAAAATTGCATTCTGTTTAAGGTTTCCAGTTTAGATACAGTTACATATCTTTGTAAAAATTATTCAATGATATTCGTTTGGATTGATCAATACTTCATCTGTTTGAGGGCATTCCGTTGAAAGTTTCTAGTTTTACTATTATTGATCATATGACAAAATTGATATTGAAATCCTTTCTCTGATAAATCCAATATTTGATAGCATTGTTCTTGCATGATCCTTCAGTTTTTAAACCATTTTTGTTCAATTTGTTATTCCCTGGTCTCATTTGTATTCAATATTCCATACTCCTCAAAACGAGTTCAGTATGGCTCATTAATAATCTGTAATATTCTGGTTCCAGCTGTCACTGAATTACACAACTTGGGCTGTCCTTTTCCTTAAGTAGTTTAGTCGGCTTGTATCTTTCTAAATAGGCTAGCTGTTTAGCATTTATAGCTCCCCTACGTTTCCTGAAATCAAAATCCGCAGTTAAAATGATACATGCAAGAACATTCAATGTCAGATTACTATTTTCACTTTCAAGGCATGGACTACTGGGCTTTTTTGACCTTTTTGAGCGATTTTCTGGATATAAACGATCCGTAGGACTTCTTGACTCCATATTCGGCGTTACCATGGAAAGTGCTGCTGTTTTGTAGTCTCAGGGGCTCAAGTTCTCAGGCCACATGACTTTTAGATGGTTTCGAAGCATCGTTGGATATTTCCACTGGCTCAAAGTTGGCTTAAATGGGAATTTCGTTAATTTTAGGGTCATATTTTGCCTTTAGTCACTACTGGAAGAGCATCATTAAGCTTCAAGTTAGCAAAGAGCTCACTTTCTGGAAGAAAGCAGCGAGGAATCTCACTTTGTCAGCAAAAAACGATCGATGTTTGGTTGATTCGGTTTTGGCGGGCTTACAACAAAGTCAGGTTTGGAGTTCGACTAAAGGCAAATTCTCGGACCTGCCGCGGCTATTGATCGAAGTTGTGATGATAGAGGAACACAACAAGCGCGAAATTTTGGCAGAAAACCGAGGTGACCCTAGACTTATAAAAAATGTCTAAAAGGACGGCGGGGGTACTCCATGTTTAAAATTGTCATGGTTACCCACAATACTTTGCAGTCGTAAATACTTGAAAACACGTGCGTATCAAAATGGCCGTATAATCAAACGAGCGCAGCTCAGTTGGTGAAGTGAAAAAACTTGCCAAAGCACAATTTAAGGACTGAATTTTGTTGTGAAAACGGCCTTTTCGTCTAAAAACGATTTTTTCGATAAAAAATCCAAGGTCAAAGAAGCGTGATTTTCACTATTGAAAAATAAGGCAAAAACGGACATTTTTGACTTTCCTAAAGTTCATATGGAATTTTTGTGCTAAAATTGCTTGTTTCTTTTGACTGACATGCTATGAAAATTTGAAAAACTTCCTAGTGCTTACTAACATTCAAACGGCTGGGAAAATTTGGCTTGTTTAAAAAAGTTAGAATTTTTCAAATTAAGCAAGGTCGTTTTTTACGGGCGGTTTCGGGCGCCGTAGGAGTCAACGGGTTAATTAGTGTTTGAATTGAGAACTATTTTATGTTCAACAGTCAACCTACTATGATCAGGTCCTGCTGATTAAACAACACTGAAAGACTAAAAAAAATACAACAAATCTTGTACAAAACAAATATTTATTGATTCACATTTCATGATTTTAGTATATATAAACAGTGTACAATTAAATAATAATTTAACATAATCTTATAGGTGTACATTTGGGGTTGAAAAGAATGAAAAAGAAATGACTTTTAGTTGATCCTTATTCACTAAACTAAACATTCTTCACAAATTTCAGCAATCTGGAGCTTTGGAAATGTTGAAATCATCAAAAATTGCAAGACTTTATATAGCTGACTGACAAGGCTGTCTGTCTGTCTGTCATACAAACCCTTGTTATTTTTGAGAACTTGTAGAGTTGCAGAAAAGGGCTAAATGTTTATAAAATGGAATGCCATCAAAATATGCATTTAATATGATCTCTACGTTGTCTCTTTGAGTAGAGTATTTAGAATTACTTGGCAGACTAAAATTGTACACCCTGATTCTACAAAAATATTTTTCCACATTTAGCCAAGAACAAATTAAAAGTAATCTACAAATGCCTTTCTAGTATTGACGCACAGAAAGAAAACTAATGTTCATTTTACATGCTTCGATAGTTACTTCTTGTTGTAATAGAGGTATTTTCATATAATCCACTCTTAACATGTGCAAATGAGAATATAAAAAACATGCAAATGAGGTGTGCGTGTAGCAAAGTACTTGAGTGAGGTGTGCTCTCGGCTTGAAATAATTAAAATAGAACACGAGTGACAACAAAAAACATTGATAGATTTCCTCAAAACCACCTTGATCAATGTTTTCACAGTGGCTTGTGGGCTCAGGGAACAAATGAAAGCAAATAGCTACACGCACACCTCATTAGCATGTTATTTCACACATATGCTCATTTGCATTTTAAAAGTGGGTTATACAAAAACGGTCTAATGCATCACTGATGACGTAAAAATTAAAGCGGGAATACTAAAGCTACATTCCATGTGCCATTTAGCAGCTATTTCCATTAACATTTTTATACAATTATGCACATTCTATAGATTATATTTTACACATCAGCAGTTTATTGCACAGCTACTTAGTTGTTTCTTTAAGCAGTGGAAATAATTATTTGTAATATTAAATTACTACCAAATTCACTGTTCTGTTCTTAGCTTAAAGATAATCTTCAATTCATCTTTGTTGAAATATTTTTTTGATAATATTAGCACAGTGATGGCTAAACAAAATCGGAGAAACTGAAAAACAAGAAATTCACTTGTTCCGCTGTGAATAAACGAGCTGTTATTCTTAACAATATTGCTAAATATCTCAGGCATTTGCTTGTTGCATCACTTTTAGACTTGACTGATTCTTACACAAGGAGAGTTGATTGAAATGTTTTACAAGAAAAACATCACACAAGCGTTACAGTCCTATTTAGTTACTATTTACAACACAAGTTAAAATCACATTATATCAAACAAATAAACAGCACAAAAACAGACATTCATTCAATCAACTACTCCATATCAACCCTTTTGACTTCTAAATAATAGATTGGGAAAATGAATTCACTTTCAAATACAATGTTGCTTACACTGATTGGTAATAGAGAAATTGCATTCTGTTTAAGGTTTCCAGTTTAGATACAGTTACATATCTTTGTAAAAATTCTTCACTATATAATTGTTTGGATTCAAGAATACTTGATCAGTTTGAGGGCATTCCGTTTGAAAGTTTCTAGTTTTACTATTATTGATATGACAAAATTGAAATCCTTTCTCTGATAAATCCAATATTTGATAGCATTGTTCTCACATGATCCTTCAGTTTTTAAACCATTTTTGTTAAATTTCTTATTCCCTGGTCTCATTTGTATTCAACATTCCATACTCTTTAAAACTAGCTAGTTCAGTATAATCTGCGGTAATATTATGCTTACTATCATATTAATATTATGCATATCAGTCACAAGAAACCAGCAATTTTAGCACAAAAACTGCATTGAAAATTTCAGTAATGACCGTTTTCGCCCGTTCAGTTTTTTTCAATAGGAAAAATCACACTTTTTGGACGGCCTTGGATTTTTTTATCCAAATAATCGTTTTGACTTTCCACAACAAAAAGCTCATTTTCCCCGCCTTTATTTCGCTTCACCAACTGAGCTACGGCCGAGTTTGGATTTACTGTAATACGCACGTGTTTTCCCCTATTTACGACTGCAAAGGACTATGGGTAACAAAGACAATTTTCCACATGGAGTACCCCCACCGTCCGTTTAAACATTTAGATTAACTCTAGGGTCACCTCGGTTTTCGGACAAAATTTCGCGCTTGTTGTGTTCCTCTATCATCACAACCTCGAGAAATAACCGCGGCAGGTCCGAGAATTTGCCTTTAGTCGAACTCCAAACCTGACTTTGTTCTAAGCCCGCCAAAACGGAATGAGCCAAACATCTGCGAACACTTTTTGCTGACAAAGTCAGATTCCTCGCTGCTTTCTTCCAGAAAGTGAGCTCTTTGCTACCTTGAAGCTTAATGATGCTCTTCCAGTAGTAACTAAAGGCAAAAATATGACCCTAAAATTAACGCAATTCCCATTTCTGAAGCGAACTTTGAGCCAGTGCAGATAGTGCGATTTTAGAGCACTCGGTGAGCCCTGGATATTACAAATCAGCAGCACTTGCCATGGTTACGCCAAATATGGAGTCAAGAAATCCTACGGGTCGTTTACATCCAGAAAATCGCTCAAAAAATGTCAAAAAAGCCCAGTAGTCAAAGGAGGGTTATACTAAACAAAAAACACTCTGAAAGGTAGCTAGAAAACAAACAAACACAACCCACAAATAAAAAGACACAACAAAGCTTGTACAAAACAAATATTTATTGATTCACATTTCATGATTTTAGTATATATAAACAGTGTACAATTAAATAATAATTTAACATAATCTTATAGGTGTACATTTGGGGTTGAAAATAATGAAAAAGAAATGACTTTTAGTTTATCCTTATTCACTAAACTAAACATTCTTCACAAATTTCAGCAATCTGGAGCTTTGGAAATGTTTAAATCATCAAAAACTACAAGAGTTTATATAGCTGACTGACAAGGCTGTCTGTCTATCATACAAACCCTTGTTATTTTTGATAACTTGTAGAGTTGCAGAAAAGGGCTAAATGTTTATAAAATGGAATGCCATCAAAATATGCATTTAATATCTCTACGTTGTCTCTTTGAGTAGAGTATTTAGAATTACTTAGCAGACTAAAATTGTACACCCTGATTCTACAAAAATATTTTTCCACATTTAGCCAAGAACAAAAAGTAATCTACAAATGCCTTTCTAGTCTTGACGCAGAGAAAAAAAAGTCATGTTCATTTTACATGCTTTGATAGTTACTTCTTGAACATCTAATAGAGGCATTTTAGTAGAATCCACTCTTAACATATGCAAATGAGAATATAAAAAACATGCTAATGAGGTGTGCGTTTAGCAAAGTACTTGAGTGAGTTGCGCTCTCGGCTTGAAATCATTAAAATAGAACACAAGTGACAACAAAAACCATTGATAGATTTCCTTGAAACCACCTTTATCAATGTTTTCACAGTGGCTTGTGGGCCCAAAGGAAGAAATGAAAGCAAATAGCTAGAAGCACACCTCATTAGCATGTTATTTTACACAAGCTCATTTGCATTTTAAAAGTGGGTTATACGAAAACGGTCTACTGCATCACTGATGACGTAAAAATTAAAGCGGGAATACTAAAGCTACATTCCCTGTGTCATTTAGCAGCTATTTCCATTAACATTTTTATACAATTGTGCACATTCTATAGATTATATTTTACACATCGGCAGTTTATTGCACAGCTACTTAGTTGTTTCTTTAAGCAGTGGAAATAATTATTAAATTACTACCAAATTCACTGTTCTGTTCTTAGCTTAAAGATAATCTTCAGTTCATCTTTGTTGAAATATTTTTTTGATAATATTAGCACAGTGATGGCTAAACAAAATCGGAGAAAACTGAAAAACAAGAAATTCACTTGTTCCGCTGTGAATAAACGAGCTGTTATTCTTAACAATATTGCTAAATATCTCAGGCATTTGCTTGTTACATCACTTTTAGACTTGACTGATTCTTACACAAGGAGAGTTGATTGAAATGTTTTACAAGAAAAACATCACACAAGCGTTACAGTCCTATTTAGTTATTATTTACAACACAAGTTAAAATCACATTTTATCAAACAAATAAACAGCACAAAAACAGACATTCATTCAATCAACTACTCCATATCAACCCTTTTGACTTCTAAATAATAGATTGGGAAAATGAATTCACTTTCAAATACAATGTTGCTTACATTGGTAATATAGAGAAATTGCATTCTGTTTAAGGTTTCCAGTTTAGATACAGTTACATATCTTTGTAAAAATTCTTCACTATATAATTGTTTGGATTCAAGAATACTTGATCAGTTTGAGGGCATTCCGTTTGAAAGTTTCTAGTTTTACTATTATTGATATGACAAAATTGAAATCCTTTCTCTGATAAATCCAATATTTGATAGCATTGTTCTCACATGACCCTTCAGTTTTTAAACCATTTTTGTTAAATTTCTTATTCCCTGGTCTCATTTGTATTCAACATTCCATACTCTTTAAAACTAGCTAGTTCAGTATAATCTGCGGTAATATTATGCTTACTATCATATTAATATTATGCATATCAGTCACAAGAAACCAGCAATTTTAGCACAAAAACTGCATTGAAAATTTCAGTAATGACCGTTTTCGCCCGTTCAGTTTTTTTCAATAGGAAAAATCACACTTTTTGGACGGCCTTGGATTTTTTTTATCCAAATAATCGTTTTGACTTTTCACAACAAAAAGCTCATTTTTCCCGCCTTTATTTCGCTTCACCAACTGAGCTACGGCCGAGTTTTGATTTACTGTAATACGCACGTGTTTTCCCCTATTTACGACTGCAAAGGACTATGGGTAACAAAGACAATTTTCCACATGGAGTACCCCCACCGTCCGTT
The DNA here is from genome assembly GCA_949775045.1 of Metridium senile. Classification (NCBI taxonomy): domain Eukaryota; kingdom Metazoa; phylum Cnidaria; class Anthozoa; order Actiniaria; family Metridiidae; genus Metridium; species Metridium senile. The sequence goes on along the minus strand of OX459101.1, from coordinate 15,823,449 downwards.
TAAACATTTAGATTAACTCTAGGGTCACCTCGGTTTTCGGACAAAATTTCGCGCTTGTTGTGTTCCTCTATCATCACAACCTCGAGAAATAACCGCGGCAGGTCCGAGAATTTGCCTTTAGTCGAACTCCAAACCTGACTTTGTTCTAAGCCCGCCAAAACGGAATGAGCCAAACATCTGCGAACACTTTTTGCTGACAAAGTCAGATTCCTCGCTGCTTTCTTCCAGAAAGTGAGCTCTTTGCTACCTTGAAGCTTAATGATGCTCTTCCAGTAGTAACTAAAGGCAAAAATATGACCCTAAAATTAACGGAATTCCCATTTCTGAAGCGAACTTTGAGCCAGTGCAGATAGTGCGATTTCAGAGCACTCGGTGAGCCCTGGATATTACAAATCAGCAGCACTTGCCATGGTTACGCCACATATGGAGTCAAGAAATCCTACGGGTCGTTTACATCCAGAAAATGGCTGAAAAAATGTCAAAAAAGCCCAGTAGTCAAAGGAGGGTTATACTAAACAAAAAACACTCTGAAAGGTAGAAAACAAACAAACACACCCCACAAATAAAAAAAAAACACACAACCAAGCTTGTACAAAACAAATATTTATTGATTCACATTTCATGATTTTAGTATATATAAACAGTGTACAATTAAATAATAATTTAACATAATCTTATAGGTGTACATTTGGGGTTGAAAATAATGAAAAAGAAATGACTTTTAGTTTATCCTTATTCACTAAACTAAACATTCTTCACAAATTTCAGCAATCTGGAGCTTTGGAAATGTTTAAATCATCAAAAATTACAAGAGTTTATATAGCTGACAGGCAAGGCTGTCTGTCTATCATACAAACCCTGGTTATTTTTGGAGAACTTGTAGAGTTGCAGAAAAGGGCTAAATGTTTATAAAATGGAATGCCATCAAAATATGCATTTAATATCTGTACGTTGTCTCTTTGAGTAGAGTATTTAGAATTACTTAGCAGACTAAAATTGTACACCCTGATTCTACAAAAATAGTTTTCCACATTTAGCCAAGAACAAAAAGTAATCTACAAATGCCTTTCTAGTCTTGACGCAGAGAAAAAAAGTCATGTTCATTTTACATGCTTTGATAGTTACTTCTTGAACATCTAATAGAGGCATTTTAGTAGAATCCACTCTTAACATATGCAAATGAGAATATAAAAAACATGCTAATGAGGTGTGCGTTTAGCAAAGTACTTGAGTGAGTTGCGCTCTCGGCTTGAAATCATTAAAATAGAACACAAGTGACAACAAAAAACATTGATAGATTTCCTTGAAACCACCTTTATCAATGTTTTCACAGTGGCTTGTGGGCCCAGGGAAGAAATGAAAGCAAATAGCTAGAAGCACACCTCATTGGCATGTTATTTCACACATATGCTCATTTGCATTTTAAAAGTGGGTTATACAAAAACGGTCTAATGCGTCACTGATGACGTAACAATTAAAGCGGGAATACTAAAGCTACATTCCATGTGTCATTTAGAAGCTATTTCCATTAACATTTTTATACAATTATGCACATTCTATAGATTATATTTTACACATCGGCAGTTTATTGCACAGCTACTTAGTTGTTTCTTTAAGCAGTGAAATAATTATTAAATTACTACCAAATTCACTGTTCTGTTCTTAGCCTAAAGATAATCTTCAATTCATCTTTGTTGAAATATGTTTTTGATAATATTAGCACAGTGATGGCTAAACAAAATCGGAGAAAACTGAAAAACAAGAAATTCACTTGTTCAGCTGTGAATAAACGAGCTGTTATTCTTAACAATATTGCTAAATATCTCAGGCATTTGCTTGTTGCATCACTTTTAGACTTGACTGATTCTTACACAAGGAGAGTTGATTGAAATGTTTTACAAGAAAAACATCACACAAGCGTTACAGTCCTATTTAGTTACTATTTACAACACAAGTTAAAATCACATTATGATATCAAACAAATAAACAGCACAAAAACAGACATTCATTCAATCAACTACTCCATATCAACCCTTTTGACTTGTAAATAATAGATTGGAAAAATGAATTCACTTTCAAATACAATGTTGCTTACATTGGTAATATAGAGAAATTGCATTCTGTTTAAGGTTTCCAGTTTAGATACAGTTACATATCTTTGTAAAAATTCTTCACTATAATTGTTTGGATTCAAGAATACTTGATCAGTTTGAGGGCATTCCGTTTGAAAGTTTCTAGTTTTACTATTATTGATATGACAAAATTGAAATCCTTTCTCTGATAAATCCAATATTTGATAGCATTGTTCTCACATGATCCTTCAGTTTTTAAACCATTTTTGTTAAATTTCTTATTCTCTGGTCTCATTTGTATTCAACATTCCATACTCTTTAAAACTAGCTAGTTCAGTATAATCTGTAATATTATGCTTACTATCATATTATTATTATGCATATCAGTCACAAGAAACCAGCAATTTTAGCACAAAAACTGCATTGAAAATTGAATGACCGTTTTTGCCTTCATTTTTTTTCAATAGGAAAAATCACACTTTTTGGACGGCCTTGGATTTTTTTATCCAAATAATCGTTTTGACTTTTCACAACAAAAAGCTCATTTTTCCCGCCTTTATTTCGCTTCACCAACTGAGCTACGGCCGAGTTTTGATTTACTGTAATACGCACGTGTTTTCCCCTATTTACGACTGCAAAGGACTATGGGTAACAAAGACAATTTTCCACATGGAGTACCCCCCACCGTCCGTTTAAACATTTAGATTAACTCTAGGGTCACCTCGGTTTTCGGACAAAATTTCGCGCTTGTTGTGTTCCTCTATCATCACAACTTCGAGAAATAACCGCGGCAGGTCCGAGAATTTGCCTTTAGTCGAGCTCCAAACCTGACTTTGTTCTAAGCCCGCCAAAACGGAATGAGCCAAACATCTGCGAACACTTTTTGCTGACAAAGTCAGATTCCTCGCTGCTTTCTTCCAGAAAGTGAGCTCTTTGCTACCTTGAAGCTTAATGATGCTCTTCCAGTAGTAACTAAAGGCAAAATATGACCCTAAAATTAACGCAATTCCCATTTCTGAAGCGAACTTTGAGCCAGTGCAGATAGTGCGATTTCAGAGCACTCGGTGAGCCCTGGATATTACAAATCAGCAGCACTTGCCATGGTTACGCCAAATATGGAGTCAAGAAATCCTACGGGTCGTTTACATCCAGAAAATCGCTCAAAAAATGTCAAAAAAGCCCAGTAGTCAAAGGAGGGTTATACTAAACAAAAAACACTCTGAAAGGTAGAAAACAAACAAACACACCCCACAAATAAAAAACACAACAAAGCTTGTACAAAACAAATATTTATTGATTCACATTTCATGATTTTAGTATATATAAACAGTGTACAATTAAATAATAATTTAACATAATCTTATAGGTGTACATTTGGGGTTGAAAATAATGAAAAAGAAATGACTTTTAGTTTATCCTTATTCACTAAACTAAACATTCTTCACAAATTTCAGCAATCTGGAGCTTTGGAAATGTTTAAATCATCAAAAATTACAAGAGTTTATATAGCTGACTGACAAGGCTGTCTGTCTGTCATACAAACCCTTGTTATTTTTTTGATAACTTGTAGAGTTGCAGAAAAGGGCTAAATGTTTATAAAATGGAATGCCATCGAAATATGCATTTAATATCTCTACGTTGTCTCTTTGAGTAGAGTATTTAGAATTACTTAGCAGACTAAAATTGTACACCCTGATTCTACAAAAATAGTTTTCCACATTTAGCCAAGAACAAAAAGTAATCTACAAATGCCTTTCTAGTCTTGACGCAGAGAAAAAAAGTCATGTTCATTTTACATGCTTTGATAGTTACTTCTTGAACATCTAATAGAGGCATTTTAGTAGAATCCACTCTTAACATATGCAAATGAGAATATAAAAAACATGCTAATGAGGTGTGCGTTTAGCAAAGTACTTGAGTGAGTTGCGCTCTCGGCTTGAAATCATTAAAATAGAACACAAGTGACAACAAAAAACATTGATAGATTTCCTTGAAACCACCTTTATCAATGTTTTCACAGTGGCTTGTGGGCCCAAAGGAAGAAATGAAAGCAAATAGCTAGAAGCACACCTCATTAGCATGTTATTTTACACAAGCTCATTTGCATTTTAAAAGTGGGTTATACGAAAACGGTCTACTGCATCACTGATGACGTAAAAATTAAAGCGGGAATACTAAAGCTACATTCCCTGTGTCATTTAGCAGCTATTTCCATTAACATTTTTATACAATTGTGCACATTCTATAGATTATATTTTACACATCGGCAGTTTATTGCACAGCTACTTAGTTGTTTCTTTAAGCAGTGGAAATAATTATTAAATTACTACCAAATTCACTGTTCTGTTCTTAGCTTAAAGATAATCTTCAGTTCATCTTTGTTGAAATATTTTTTTGATAATATTAGCACAGTGATGGCTAAACAAAATCGGAGAAAACTGAAAAACAAGAAATTCACTTGTTCCGCTGTGAATAAACGAGCTGTTATTCTTAACAATATTGCTAAATATCTCAGGCATTTGCTTGTTGCATCACTTTTAGACTTGACTGATTCTTACACAAGGAGAGTTGATTGAAATGTTTTACAAGAAAAACATCACACAAGCGTTACAGTCCTATTTAGTTATTATTTACAACACAAGTTAAAATCACATTTTATCAAACAAATAAACAGCACAAAAACAGACATTCATTCAATCAACTACTCCATATCAACCCTTTTGACTTCTAAATAATAGATTGGGAAAATGAATTCACTTTCAAATACAATGTTGCTTACATTGGTAATATAGAGAAATTGCATTCTGTTTAAGGTTTCCAGTTTAGATACAGTTACATATCTTTGTAAAAATTCTTCACTATATAATTGTTTGGATTCAAGAATACTTGATCAGTTTGAGGGCATTCCGTTTGAAAGTTTCTAGTTTTACTATTATTGATATGACAAAATTGAAATCCTTTCTCTGATAAATCCAATATTTGATAGCATTGTTCTCACATGACCCTTCAGTTTTTAAACCATTTTTGTTAAATTTCTTATTCCCTGGTCTCATTTGTATTCAACATTCCATACTCTTTAAAACTAGCTAGTTCAGTATAATCTGCGGTAATATTATGCTTACTATCATATTAATATTATGCATATCAGTCACAAGAAACCAGCAATTTTAGCACAAAAACTGCATTGAAAATTTCAGTAATGACCGTTTTCGCCCGTTCAGTTTTTTTCAATAGGAAAAATCACACTTTTTGGACGGCCTTGGATTTTTTTTATCCAAATAATCGTTTTGACTTTTCACAACAAAAAGCTCATTTTTCCCGCCTTTATTTCGCTTCACCAACTGAGCTACGGCCGAGTTTTGATTTACTGTAATACGCACGTGTTTTCCCCTATTTACGACTGCAAAGGACTATGGGTAACAAAGACAATTTTCCACATGGAGTACCCCCACCGTCCGTTTAAACATTTAGATTAACTCTAGGGTCACCTCGGTTTTCGGACAAAATTGCGCGCTTGTTGTGTTCCTCTATCATCACAACCTCGAGAAATAACCGCGGCAGGTCCGAGAATTTGCCTTTAGTCGAACTCCAAACCTGACTTTGTTCTAAGCCCGCCAAAACGGAATGAGCCAAACATCTGCGAACACTTTTTGCTGACAAAGTCAGATTCCTCGCTGCTTTCTTCCAGAAAGTGAGCTCTTTGCTACCTTGAAGCTTAATGATGCTCTTCCAGTAGTAACTAAAGGCAAAAATATGACCCTAAAATTAACGGAATTCCCATTTCTGAAGCGAACTTTGAGCCAGTGCAGATAGTGCGATTTCAGAGCACTCGGTGAGCCCTGGATATTACAAATCAGCAGCACTTGCCATGGTTACGCCACATATGGAGTCAAGAAATCCTACGGGTCGTTTACATCCAGAAAATCGCTCAAAAAATGTCAAAAAAGCCCAGTAGTCAAAGGAGGGTTATACTAAACAAAAAACACTCTGAAAGGTAGAAAACAAACAAACACACCCCACAAATAAAAAAAAAACACACAACCAAGCTTGTACAAAACAAATATTTATTGATTCACATTTCATGATTTTAGTATATATAAACAGTGTACAATTAAATAATAATTTAACATAATCTTATAGGTGTACATTTGGGGTTGAAAATAATGAAAAAGAAATGACTTTTAGTTTATCCTTATTCACTAAACTAAACATTCTTCACAAATTTCAGCAATCTGGAGCTTTGGAAATGTTTAAATCATCAAAAATTACAAGAGTTTATATAGCTGACAGGCAAGGCTGTCTGTCTATCATACAAACCCTGGTTATTTTTGGAGAACTTGTAGAGTTGCAGAAAAGGGCTAAATGTTTATAAAATGGAATGCCATCGAAATATGCATTTAATATCTCTACGTTGTCTCTTTGAGTAGAGTATTTAGAATTACTTAGCAGACTAAAATTGTACACCCTGATTCTACAAAAATAGTTTTCCACATTTAGCCAAGAACAAAAAGTAATCTACAAATGCCTTTCTAGTCTTGACGCAGAGAAAAAAAGTCATGTTCATTTTACATGCTTTGATAGTTACTTCTTGAACATCTAATAGAGGCATTTTAGTAGAATCCACTCTTAACATATGCAAATGAGAATATAAAAAACATGCTAATGAGGTGTGCGTTTAGCAAAGTACTTGAGTGAGTTGCGCTCTCGGCTTGAAATCATTAAAATAGAACACAAGTGACAACAAAAAACATTGATAGATTTCCTTGAAACCACCTTTATCAATGTTTTCACAGTGGCTTGTGGGCCCAGGGAAGAAATGAAAGCAAATAGCTAGAAGCACACCTCATTGGCATGTTATTTCACACATATGCTCATTTGCATTTTAAAAGTGGGTTATACAAAAACGGTCTAATGCGTCACTGATGACGTAACAATTAAAGCGGGAATACTAAAGCTACATTCCATGTGTCATTTAGAAGCTATTTCCATTAACATTTTTATACAATTATGCACATTCTATAGATTATATTTTACACATCGGCAGTTTATTGCACAGCTACTTAGTTGTTTCTTTAAGCAGTGAAATAATTATTAAATTACTACCAAATTCACTGTTCTGTTCTTAGCCTAAAGATAATCTTCAATTCATCTTTGTTGAAATATGTTTTTGATAATATTAGCACAGTGATGGCTAAACAAAATCGGAGAAAACTGAAAAACAAGAAATTCACTTGTTCAGCTGTGAATAAACGAGCTGTTATTCTTAACAATATTGCTAAATATCTCAGGCATTTGCTTGTTGCATCACTTTTAGACTTGACTGATTCTTACACAAGGAGAGTTGATTGAAATGTTTTACAAGAAAAACATCACACAAGCGTTACAGTCCTATTTAGTTACTATTTACAACACAAGTTAAAATCACATTATGATATCAAACAAATAAACAGCACAAAAACAGACATTCATTCAATCAACTACTCCATATCAACCCTTTTGACTTGTAAATAATAGATTGGAAAAATGAATTCACTTTCAAATACAATGTTGCTTACATTGGTAATATAGAGAAATTGCATTCTGTTTAAGGTTTCCAGTTTAGATACAGTTACATATCTTTGTAAAAATTCTTCACTATAATTGTTTGGATTCAAGAATACTTGATCAGTTTGAGGGCATTCCGTTTGAAAGTTTCTAGTTTTACTATTATTGATATGACAAAATTGAAATCCTTTCTCTGATAAATCCAATATTTGATAGCATTGTTCTCACATGATCCTTCAGTTTTTAAACCATTTTTGTTAAATTTCTTATTCTCTGGTCTCATTTGTATTCAACATTCCATACTCTTTAAAACTAGCTAGTTCAGTATAATCTGTAATATTATGCTTACTATCATATTATTATTATGCATATCAGTCACAAGAAACCAGCAATTTTAGCACAAAAACTGCATTGAAAATTGAATGACCGTTTTTGCCTTCATTTTTTTTCAATAGGAAAAATCACACTTTTTGGACGGCCTTGGATTTTTTTATCCAAATAATCGTTTTGACTTTTCACAACAAAAAGCTCATTTTTCCCGCCTTTATTTCGCTTCACCAACTGAGCTACGGCCGAGTTTTGATTTACTGTAATACGCACGTGTTTTCCCCTATTTACGACTGCAAAGGACTATGGGTAACAAAGACAATTTTCCACATGGAGTACCCCCCACCGTCCGTTTAAACATTTAGATTAACTCTAGGGTCACCTCGGTTTTCGGACAAAATTTCGCGCTTGTTGTGTTCCTCTATCATCACAACTTCGAGAAATAACCGCGGCAGGTCCGAGAATTTGCCTTTAGTCGAGCTCCAAACCTGACTTTGTTCTAAGCCCGCCAAAACGGAATGAGCCAAACATCTGCGAACACTTTTTGCTGACAAAGTCAGATTCCTCGCTGCTTTCTTCCAGAAAGTGAGCTCTTTGCTACCTTGAAGCTTAATGATGCTCTTCCAGTAGTAACTAAAGGCAAAATATGACCCTAAAATTAACGCAATTCCCATTTCTGAAGCGAACTTTGAGCCAGTGCAGATAGTGCGATTTCAGAGCACTCGGTGAGCCCTGGATATTACAAATCAGCAGCACTTGCCATGGTTACGCCAAATATGGAGTCAAGAAATCCTACGGGTCGTTTACATCCAGAAAATCGCTCAAAAAATGTCAAAAAAGCCCAGTAGTCAAAGGAGGGTTATACTAAACAAAAAACACTCTGAAAGGTAGAAAACAAACAAACACACCCCACAAATAAAAAAAAAACACACAACCAAGCTTGTACAAAACAAATATTTATTGATTCACATTTCATGATTTTAGTATATATAAACAGTGTACAATTAAATAATAATTTAACATAATCTTATAGGTGTACATTTGGGGTTGAAAATAATGAAAAAGAAATGACTTTTAGTTTATCCTTATTCACTAAACTAAACATTCTTCACAAATTTCAGCAATCTGGAGCTTTGGAAATGTTTAAATCATCAAAAATTACAAGAGTTTATATAGCTGACAGGCAAGGCTGTCTGTCTATCATACAAACCCTGGTTATTTTTGGAGAACTTGTAGAGTTGCAGAAAAGGGCTAAATGTTTATAAAATGGAATGCCATCGAAATATGCATTTAATATCTCTACGTTGTCTCTTTGAGTAGAGTATTTAGAATTACTTAGCAGACTAAAATTGTACACCCTGATTCTACAAAAATAGTTTTCCACATTTAGCCAAGAACAAAAAGTAATCTACAAATGCCTTTCTAGTCTTGACGCAGAGAAAAAAAGTCATGTTCATTTTACATGCTTTGATAGTTACTTCTTGAACATCTAATAGAGGCATTTTAGTAGAATCCACTCTTAACATATGCAAATGAGAATATAAAAAACATGCTAATGAGGTGTGCGTTTAGCAAAGTACTTGAGTGAGTTGCGCTCTCGGCTTGAAATCATTAAAATAGAACACAAGTGACAACAAAAAACATTGATAGATTTCCTTGAAACCACCTTTATCAATGTTTTCACAGTGGCTTGTGGGCCCAGGGAAGAAATGAAAGCAAATAGCTAGAAGCACACCTCATTGGCATGTTATTTCACACATATGCTCATTTGCATTTTAAAAGTGGGTTATACAAAAACGGTCTAATGCGTCACTGATGACGTAACAATTAAAGCGGGAATACTAAAGCTACATTCCATGTGTCATTTAGAAGCTATTTCCATTAACATTTTTATACAATTATGCACATTCTATAGATTATATTTTACACATCGGCAGTTTATTGCACAGCTACTTAGTTGTTTCTTTAAGCAGTGAAATAATTATTAAATTACTACCAAATTCACTGTTCTGTTCTTAGCCTAAAGATAATCTTCAATTCATCTTTGTTGAAATATGTTTTTGATAATATTAGCACAGTGATGGCTAAACAAAATCGGAGAAAACTGAAAAACAAGAAATTCACTTGTTCAGCTGTGAATAAACGAGCTGTTATTCTTAACAATATTGCTAAATATCTCAGGCATTTGCTTGTTGCATCACTTTTAGACTTGACTGATTCTTACACAAGGAGAGTTGATTGAAATGTTTTACAAGAAAAACATCACACAAGCGTTACAGTCCTATTTAGTTACTATTTACAACACAAGTTAAAATCACATTATGATATCAAACAAATAAACAGCACAAAAACAGACATTCATTCAATCAACTACTCCATATCAACCCTTTTGACTTGTAAATAATAGATTGGAAAAATGAATTCACTTTCAAATACAATGTTGCTTACATTGGTAATATAGAGAAATTGCATTCTGTTTAAGGTTTCCAGTTTAGATACAGTTACATATCTTTGTAAAAATTCTTCACTATAATTGTTTGGATTCAAGAATACTTGATCAGTTTGAGGGCATTCCGTTTGAAAGTTTCTAGTTTTACTATTATTGATATGACAAAATTGAAATCCTTTCTCTGATAAATCCAATATTTGATAGCATTGTTCTCACATGATCCTTCAGTTTTTAAACCATTTTTGTTAAATTTCTTATTCTCTGGTCTCATTTGTATTCAACATTCCATACTCTTTAAAACTAGCTAGTTCAGTATAATCTGTAATATTATGCTTACTATCATATTATTATTATGCATATCAGTCACAAGAAACCAGCAATTTTAGCACAAAAACTGCATTGAAAATTGAATGACCGTTTTTGCCTTCATTTTTTTTCAATAGGAAAAATCACACTTTTTGGACGGCCTTGGATTTTTTTATCCAAATAATCGTTTTGACTTTTCACAACAAAAAGCTCATTTTTCCCGCCTTTATTTCGCTTCACCAACTGAGCTACGGCCGAGTTTTGATTTACTGTAATACGCACGTGTTTTCCCCTATTTACGACTGCAAAGGACTATGGGTAACAAAGACAATTTTCCACATGGAGTACCCCCCACCGTCCGTTTAAACATTTAGATTAACTCTAGGGTCACCTCGGTTTTCGGACAAAATTTCGCGCTTGTTGTGTTCCTCTATCATCACAACTTCGAGAAATAACCGCGGCAGGTCCGAGAATTTGCCTTTAGTCGAGCTCCAAACCTGACTTTGTTCTAAGCCCGCCAAAACGGAATGAGCCAAACATCTGCGAACACTTTTTGCTGACAAAGTCAGATTCCTCGCTGCTTTCTTCCAGAAAGTGAGCTCTTTGCTACCTTGAAGCTTAATGATGCTCTTCCAGTAGTAACTAAAGGCAAAATATGACCCTAAAATTAACGCAATTCCCATTTCTGAAGCGAACTTTGAGCCAGTGCAGATAGTGCGATTTCAGAGCACTCGGTGAGCCCTGGATATTACAAATCAGCAGCACTTGCCATGGTTACGCCAAATATGGAGTCAAGAAATCCTACGGGTCGTTTACATCCAGAAAATCGCTCAAAAAATGTCAAAAAAGCCCAGTAGTCAAAGGAGGGTTATACTAAACAAAAAACACTCTGAAAGGTAGAAAACAAACAAACACACCCCACAAATAAAAAAAAAACACACAACCAAGCTTGTACAAAACAAATATTTATTGATTCACATTTCATGATTTTAGTATATATAAACAGTGTACAATTAAATAATAATTTAACATAATCTTATAGGTGTACATTTGGGGTTGAAAATAATGAAAAAGAAATGACTTTTAGTTTATCCTTATTCACTAAACTAAACATTCTTCACAAATTTCAGCAATCTGGAGCTTTGGAAATGTTTAAATCATCAAAAATTACAAGAGTTTATATAGCTGACAGGCAAGGCTGTCTGTCTATCATACAAACCCTGGTTATTTTTGGAGAACTTGTAGAGTTGCAGAAAAGGGCTAAATGTTTATAAAATGGAATGCCATCGAAATATGCATTTAATATCTCTACGTTGTCTCTTTGAGTAGAGTATTTAGAATTACTTAGCAGACTAAAATTGTACACCCTGATTCTACAAAAATAGTTTTCCACATTTAGCCAAGAACAAAAAGTAATCTACAAATGCCTTTCTAGTCTTGACGCAGAGAAAAAAAGTCATGTTCATTTTACATGCTTTGATAGTTACTTCTTGAACATCTAATAGAGGCATTTTAGTAGAATCCACTCTTAACATATGCAAATGAGAATATAAAAAACATGCTAATGAGGTGTGCGTTTAGCAAAGTACTTGAGTGAGTTGCGCTCTCGGCTTGAAATCATTAAAATAGAACACAAGTGACAACAAAAAACATTGATAGATTTCCTTGAAACCACCTTTATCAATGTTTTCACAGTGGCTTGTGGGCTCAGGGAACAAATGAAAGCAAATAGCTAGAAGCACACCTCATTGGCATGTTATTTCACACATATGCTCATTTGCATTTTAAAAGTGGGTTATACAAAAACGGTCTAATGCGTCACTGATGACGTAACAATTAAAGCGGGAATACTAAAGCTACATTCCATGTGTCATTTAGAAGCTATTTCCATTAACATTTTTATACAATTATGCACATTCTATAGATTATATTTTACACATCGGCAGTTTATTGCACAGCTACTTAGTTGTTTCTTTAAGCAGTGAAATAATTATTAAATTACTACCAAATTCACTGTTCTGTTCTTAGCCTAAAGATAATCTTCAATTCATCTTTGTTGAAATATGTTTTTGATAATATTAGCACAGTGATGGCTAAACAAAATCGGAGAAAACTGAAAAACAAGAAATTCACTTGTTCAGCTGTGAATAAACGAGCTGTTATTCTTAACAATATTGCTAAATATCTCAGGCATTTGCTTGTTGCATCACTTTTAGACTTGACTGATTCTTACACAAGGAGAGTTGATTGAAATGTTTTACAAGAAAAACATCACACAAGCGTTACAGTCCTATTTAGTTACTATTTACAACACAAGTTAAAATCACATTATGATATCAAACAAATAAACAGCACAAAAACAGACATTCATTCAATCAACTACTCCATATCAACCCTTTTGACTTGTAAATAATAGATTGGAAAAATGAATTCACTTTCAAATACAATGTTGCTTACATTGGTAATATAGAGAAATTGCATTCTGTTTAAGGTTTCCAGTTTAGATACAGTTACATATCTTTGTAAAAATTCTTCACTATAATTGTTTGGATTCAAGAATACTTGATCAGTTTGAGGGCATTCCGTTTGAAAGTTTCTAGTTTTACTATTATTGATATGACAAAATTGAAATCCTTTCTCTGATAAATCCAATATTTGATAGCATTGTTCTCACATGATCCTTCAGTTTTTAAACCATTTTTGTTAAATTTCTTATTCTCTGGTCTCATTTGTATTCAACATTCCATACTCTTTAAAACTAGCTAGTTCAGTATAATCTGTAATATTATGCTTACTATCATATTATTATTATGCATATCAGTCACAAGAAACCAGCAATTTTAGCACAAAAACTGCATTGAAAATTGAATGACCGTTTTTGCCTTCATTTTTTTTCAATAGGAAAAATCACACTTTTTGGACGGCCTTGGATTTTTTTATCCAAATAATCGTTTTGACTTTTCACAACAAAAAGCTCATTTTTCCCGCCTTTATTTCGCTTCACCAACTGAGCTACGGCCGAGTTTTGATTTACTGTAATACGCACGTGTTTTCCCCTATTTACGACTGCAAAGGACTATGGGTAACAAAGACAATTTTCCACATGGAGTACCCCCCACCGTCCGTTTAAACATTTAGATTAACTCTAGGGTCACCTCGGTTTTCGGACAAAATTTCGCGCTTGTTGTGTTCCTCTATCATCACAACTTCGAGAAATAACCGCGGCAGGTCCGAGAATTTGCCTTTAGTCGAACTCCAAACCTGACTTTGTTCTAAGCCCGCCAAAACGGAATGAGCCAAACATCTGCGAACACTTTTTGCTGACAAAGTCAGATTCCTCGCTGCTTTCTTCCAGAAAGTGAGCTCTTTGCTACCTTGAAGCTTAATGATGCTCTTCCAGTAGTAACTAAAGGCAAAATATGACCCTAAAATTAACGCAATTCCCATTTCTGAAGCGAACTTTGAGCCAGTGCAGATAGTGCGATTTCAGAGCACTCGGTGAGCCCTGGATATTACAAATCAGCAGCACTTGCCATGGTTACGCCACATATGGAGTCAAGAAATCCTACGGGTCGTTTACATCCAGAAAATGGCTGAAAAAATGTCAAAAAAGCCCAGTAGTCAAAGGAGGGTTATACTAAACAAAAAACACTCTGAAAGGTAGAAAACAAACAAACACACCCCACAAATAAAAAAAAAACACACAACCAAGCTTGTACAAAACAAATATTTATTGATTCACATTTCATGATTTTAGTATATATAAACAGTGTACAATTAAATAATAATTTAACATAATCTTATAGGTGTACATTTGGGGTTGAAAATAATGAAAAAGAAATGACTTTTAGTTTATCCTTATTCACTAAACTAAACATTCTTCACAAATTTCAGCAATCTGGAGCTTTGGAAATGTTTAAATCATCAAAAATTACAAGAGTTTATATAGCTGACAGGCAAGGCTGTCTGTCTATCATACAAACCCTGGTTATTTTTGGAGAACTTGTAGAGTTGCAGAAAAGGGCTAAATGTTTATAAAATGGAATGCCATCAAAATATGCATTTAATATCTGTACGTTGTCTCTTTGAGTAGAGTATTTAGAATTACTTAGCAGACTAAAATTGTACACCCTGATTCTACAAAAATAGTTTTCCACATTTAGCCAAGAACAAAAAGTAATCTACAAATGCCTTTCTAGTCTTGACGCAGAGAAAAAAAGTCATGTTCATTTTACATGCTTTGATAGTTACTTCTTGAACATCTAATAGAGGCATTTTAGTAGAATCCACTCTTAACATATGCAAATGAGAATATAAAAAACATGCTAATGAGGTGTGCGTTTAGCAAAGTACTTGAGTGAGTTGCGCTCTCGGCTTGAAATCATTAAAATAGAACACAAGTGACAACAAAAAACATTGATAGATTTCCTTGAAACCACCTTTATCAATGTTTTCACAGTGGCTTGTGGGCTCAGGGAACAAATGAAAGCAAATAGCTAGAAGCACACCTCATTGGCATGTTATTTCACACATATGCTCATTTGCATTTTAAAAGTGGGTTATACAAAAACGGTCTAATGCGTCACTGATGACGTAACAATTAAAGCGGGAATACTAAAGCTACATTCCATGTGTCATTTAGAAGCTATTTCCATTAACATTTTTATACAATTATGCACATTCTATAGATTATATTTTACACATCGGCAGTTTATTGCACAGCTACTTAGTTGTTTCTTTAAGCAGTGAAATAATTATTAAATTACTACCAAATTCACTGTTCTGTTCTTAGCCTAAAGATAATCTTCAATTCATCTTTGTTGAAATATGTTTTTGATAATATTAGCACAGTGATGGCTAAACAAAATCGGAGAAAACTGAAAAACAAGAAATTCACTTGTTCAGCTGTGAATAAACGAGCTGTTATTCTTAACAATATTGCTAAATATCTCAGGCATTTGCTTGTTGCATCACTTTTAGACTTGACTGATTCTTACACAAGGAGAGTTGATTGAAATGTTTTACAAGAAAAACATCACACAAGCGTTACAGTCCTATTTAGTTACTATTTACAACACAAGTTAAAATCACATTATGATATCAAACAAATAAACAGCACAAAAACAGACATTCATTCAATCAACTACTCCATATCAACCCTTTTGACTTGTAAATAATAGATTGGAAAAATGAATTCACTTTCAAATACAATGTTGCTTACATTGGTAATATAGAGAAATTGCATTCTGTTTAAGGTTTCCAGTTTAGATACAGTTACATATCTTTGTAAAAATTCTTCACTATAATTGTTTGGATTCAAGAATACTTGATCAGTTTGAGGGCATTCCGTTTGAAAGTTTCTAGTTTTACTATTATTGATATGACAAAATTGAAATCCTTTCTCTGATAAATCCAATATTTGATAGCATTGTTCTCACATGATCCTTCAGTTTTTAAACCATTTTTGTTAAATTTCTTATTCTCTGGTCTCATTTGTATTCAACATTCCATACTCTTTAAAACTAGCTAGTTCAGTATAATCTGTAATATTATGCTTACTATCATATTATTATTATGCATATCAGTCACAAGAAACCAGCAATTTTAGCACAAAAACTGCATTGAAAATTGAATGACCGTTTTTGCCTTCATTTTTTTTCAATAGGAAAAATCACACTTTTTGGACGGCCTTGGATTTTTTTATCCAAATAATCGTTTTGACTTTTCACAACAAAAAGCTCATTTTTCCCGCCTTTATTTCGCTTCACCAACTGAGCTACGGCCGAGTTTTGATTTACTGTAATACGCACGTGTTTTCCCCTATTTACGACTGCAAAGGACTATGGGTAACAAAGACAATTTTCCACATGGAGTACCCCCCACCGTCCGTTTAAACATTTAGATTAACTCTAGGGTCACCTCGGTTTTCGGACAAAATTTCGCGCTTGTTGTGTTCCTCTATCATCACAACTTCGAGAAATAACCGCGGCAGGTCCGAGAATTTGCCTTTAGTCGAGCTCCAAACCTGACTTTGTTCTAAGCCCGCCAAAACGGAATGAGCCAAACATCTGCGAACACTTTTTGCTGACAAAGTCAGATTCCTCGCTGCTTTCTTCCAGAAAGTGAGCTCTTTGCTACCTTGAAGCTTAATGATGCTCTTCCAGTAGTAACTAAAGGCAAAATATGACCCTAAAATTAACGCAATTCCCATTTCTGAAGCGAACTTTGAGCCAGTGCAGATAGTGCGATTTCAGAGCACTCGGTGAGCCCTGGATATTACAAATCAGCAGCACTTGCCATGGTTACGCCAAATATGGAGTCAAGAAATCCTACGGGTCGTTTACATCCAGAAAATCGCTCAAAAAATGTCAAAAAAGCCCAGTAGTCAAAGGAGGGTTATACTAAACAAAAAACACTCTGAAAGGTAGAAAACAAACAAACACACCCCACAAATAAAAAACACAACAAAGCTTGTACAAAACAAATATTTATTGATTCACATTTCATGATTTTAGTATATATAAACAGTGTACAATTAAATAATAATTTAACATAATCTTATAGGTGTACATTTGGGGTTGAAAATAATGAAAAAGAAATGACTTTTAGTTTATCCTTATTCACTAAACTAAACATTCTTCACAAATTTCAGCAATCTGGAGCTTTGGAAATGTTTAAATCATCAAAAATTACAAGAGTTTATATAGCTGACAGGCAAGGCTGTCTGTCTATCATACAAACCCTGGTTATTTTTGGAGAACTTGTAGAGTTGCAGAAAAGGGCTAAATGTTTATAAAATGGAATGCCATCAAAATATGCATTTAATATCTGTACGTTGTCTCTTTGAGTAGAGTATTTAGAATTACTTAGCAGACTAAAATTGTACACCCTGATTCTACAAAAATAGTTTTCCACATTTAGCCAAGAACAAAAAGTAATCTACAAATGCCTTTCTAGTCTTGACGCAGAGAAAAAAAGTCATGTTCATTTTACATGCTTTGATAGTTACTTCTTGAACATCTAATAGAGGCATTTTAGTAGAATCCACTCTTAACATATGCAAATGAGAATATAAAAAACATGCTAATGAGGTGTGCGTTTAGCAAAGTACTTGAGTGAGTTGCGCTCTCGGCTTGAAATCATTAAAATAGAACACAAGTGACAACAAAAAACATTGATAGATTTCCTTGAAACCACCTTTATCAATGTTTTCACAGTGGCTTGTGGGCCCAGGGAAGAAATGAAAGCAAATAGCTAGAAGCACACCTCATTGGCATGTTATTTCACACATATGCTCATTTGCATTTTAAAAGTGGGTTATACAAAAACGGTCTAATGCGTCACTGATGACGTAACAATTAAAGCGGGAATACTAAAGCTACATTCCATGTGTCATTTAGAAGCTATTTCCATTAACATTTTTATACAATTATGCACATTCTATAGATTATATTTTACACATCGGCAGTTTATTGCACAGCTACTTAGTTGTTTCTTTAAGCAGTGAAATAATTATTAAATTACTACCAAATTCACTGTTCTGTTCTTAGCCTAAAGATAATCTTCAATTCATCTTTGTTGAAATATGTTTTTGATAATATTAGCACAGTGATGGCTAAACAAAATCGGAGAAAACTGAAAAACAAGAAATTCACTTGTTCAGCTGTGAATAAACGAGCTGTTATTCTTAACAATATTGCTAAATATCTCAGGCATTTGCTTGTTGCATCACTTTTAGACTTGACTGATTCTTACACAAGGAGAGTTGATTGAAATGTTTTACAAGAAAAACATCACACAAGCGTTACAGTCCTATTTAGTTACTATTTACAACACAAGTTAAAATCACATTATGATATCAAACAAATAAACAGCACAAAAACAGACATTCATTCAATCAACTACTCCATATCAACCCTTTTGACTTGTAAATAATAGATTGGAAAAATGAATTCACTTTCAAATACAATGTTGCTTACATTGGTAATATAGAGAAATTGCATTCTGTTTAAGGTTTCCAGTTTAGATACAGTTACATATCTTTGTAAAAATTCTTCACTATAATTGTTTGGATTCAAGAATACTTGATCAGTTTGAGGGCATTCCGTTTGAAAGTTTCTAGTTTTACTATTATTGATATGACAAAATTGAAATCCTTTCTCTGATAAATCCAATATTTGATAGCATTGTTCTCACATGATCCTTCAGTTTTTAAACCATTTTTGTTAAATTTCTTATTCTCTGGTCTCATTTGTATTCAACATTCCATACTCTTTAAAACTAGCTAGTTCAGTATAATCTGTAATATTATGCTTACTATCATATTATTATTATGCATATCAGTCACAAGAAACCAGCAATTTTAGCACAAAAACTGCATTGAAAATTGAATGACCGTTTTTGCCTTCATTTTTTTTCAATAGGAAAAATCACACTTTTTGGACGGCCTTGGATTTTTTTATCCAAATAATCGTTTTGACTTTTCACAACAAAAAGCTCATTTTTCCCGCCTTTATTTCGCTTCACCAACTGAGCTACGGCCGAGTTTTGATTTACTGTAATACGCACGTGTTTTCCCCTATTTACGACTGCAAAGGACTATGGGTAACAAAGACAATTTTCCACATGGAGTACCCCCCACCGTCCGTTTAAACATTTAGATTAACTCTAGGGTCACCTCGGTTTTCGGACAAAATTTCGCGCTTGTTGTGTTCCTCTATCATCACAACTTCGAGAAATAACCGCGGCAGGTCCGAGAATTTGCCTTTAGTCGAACTCCAAACCTGACTTTGTTCTAAGCCCGCCAAAACGGAATGAGCCAAACATCTGCGAACACTTTTTGCTGACAAAGTCAGATTCCTCGCTGCTTTCTTCCAGAAAGTGAGCTCTTTGCTACCTTGAAGCTTAATGATGCTCTTCCAGTAGTAACTAAAGGCAAAATATGACCCTAAAATTAACGCAATTCCCATTTCTGAAGCGAACTTTGAGCCAGTGCAGATAGTGCGATTTCAGAGCACTCGGTGAGCCCTGGATATTACAAATCAGCAGCACTTGCCATGGTTACGCCACATATGGAGTCAAGAAATCCTACGGGTCGTTTACATCCAGAAAATGGCTGAAAAAATGTCAAAAAAGCCCAGTAGTCAAAGGAGGGTTATACTAAACAAAAAACACTCTGAAAGGTAGAAAACAAACAAACACACCCCACAAATAAAAAAAAAACACACAACCAAGCTTGTACAAAACAAATATTTATTGATTCACATTTCATGATTTTAGTATATATAAACAGTGTACAATTAAATAATAATTTAACATAATCTTATAGGTGTACATTTGGGGTTGAAAATAATGAAAAAGAAATGACTTTTAGTTTATCCTTATTCACTAAACTAAACATTCTTCACAAATTTCAGCAATCTGGAGCTTTGGAAATGTTTAAATCATCAAAAATTACAAGAGTTTATATAGCTGACAGGCAAGGCTGTCTGTCTATCATACAAACCCTGGTTATTTTTGGAGAACTTGTAGAGTTGCAGAAAAGGGCTAAATGTTTATAAAATGGAATGCCATCAAAATATGCATTTAATATCTGTACGTTGTCTCTTTGAGTAGAGTATTTAGAATTACTTAGCAGACTAAAATTGTACACCCTGATTCTACAAAAATAGTTTTCCACATTTAGCCAAGAACAAAAAGTAATCTACAAATGCCTTTCTAGTCTTGACGCAGAGAAAAAAAGTCATGTTCATTTTACATGCTTTGATAGTTACTTCTTGAACATCTAATAGAGGCATTTTAGTAGAATCCACTCTTAACATATGCAAATGAGAATATAAAAAACATGCTAATGAGGTGTGCGTTTAGCAAAGTACTTGAGTGAGTTGCGCTCTCGGCTTGAAATCATTAAAATAGAACACAAGTGACAACAAAAAACATTGATAGATTTCCTTGAAACCACCTTTATCAATGTTTTCACAGTGGCTTGTGGGCTCAGGGAACAAATGAAAGCAAATAGCTAGAAGCACACCTCATTGGCATGTTATTTCACACATATGCTCATTTGCATTTTAAAAGTGGGTTATACAAAAACGGTCTAATGCGTCACTGATGACGTAACAATTAAAGCGGGAATACTAAAGCTACATTCCATGTGTCATTTAGAAGCTATTTCCATTAACATTTTTATACAATTATGCACATTCTATAGATTATATTTTACACATCGGCAGTTTATTGCACAGCTACTTAGTTGTTTCTTTAAGCAGTGAAATAATTATTAAATTACTACCAAATTCACTGTTCTGTTCTTAGCCTAAAGATAATCTTCAATTCATCTTTGTTGAAATATGTTTTTGATAATATTAGCACAGTGATGGCTAAACAAAATCGGAGAAAACTGAAAAACAAGAAATTCACTTGTTCAGCTGTGAATAAACGAGCTGTTATTCTTAACAATATTGCTAAATATCTCAGGCATTTGCTTGTTGCATCACTTTTAGACTTGACTGATTCTTACACAAGGAGAGTTGATTGAAATGTTTTACAAGAAAAACATCACACAAGCGTTACAGTCCTATTTAGTTACTATTTACAACACAAGTTAAAATCACATTATGATATCAAACAAATAAACAGCACAAAAACAGACATTCATTCAATCAACTACTCCATATCAACCCTTTTGACTTGTAAATAATAGATTGGAAAAATGAATTCACTTTCAAATACAATGTTGCTTACATTGGTAATATAGAGAAATTGCATTCTGTTTAAGGTTTCCAGTTTAGATACAGTTACATATCTTTGTAAAAATTCTTCACTATAATTGTTTGGATTCAAGAATACTTGATCAGTTTGAGGGCATTCCGTTTGAAAGTTTCTAGTTTTACTATTATTGATATGACAAAATTGAAATCCTTTCTCTGATAAATCCAATATTTGATAGCATTGTTCTCACATGATCCTTCAGTTTTTAAACCATTTTTGTTAAATTTCTTATTCTCTGGTCTCATTTGTATTCAACATTCCATACTCTTTAAAACTAGCTAGTTCAGTATAATCTGTAATATTATGCTTACTATCATATTATTATTATGCATATCAGTCACAAGAAACCAGCAATTTTAGCACAAAAACTGCATTGAAAATTGAATGACCGTTTTTGCCTTCATTTTTTTTCAATAGGAAAAATCACACTTTTTGGACGGCCTTGGATTTTTTTATCCAAATAATCGTTTTGACTTTTCACAACAAAAAGCTCATTTTTCCCGCCTTTATTTCGCTTCACCAACTGAGCTACGGCCGAGTTTTGATTTACTGTAATACGCACGTGTTTTCCCCTATTTACGACTGCAAAGGACTATGGGTAACAAAGACAATTTTCCACATGGAGTACCCCCCACCGTCCGTTTAAACATTTAGATTAACTCTAGGGTCACCTCGGTTTTCGGACAAAATTTCGCGCTTGTTGTGTTCCTCTATCATCACAACTTCGAGAAATAACCGCGGCAGGTCCGAGAATTTGCCTTTAGTCGAGCTCCAAACCTGACTTTGTTCTAAGCCCGCCAAAACGGAATGAGCCAAACATCTGCGAACACTTTTTGCTGACAAAGTCAGATTCCTCGCTGCTTTCTTCCAGAAAGTGAGCTCTTTGCTACCTTCAAGCTTAATGATGCTCTTCCAGTAGTAACTAAAGGCAAAATATGACCCTAAAATTAACGCAATTCCCATTTCTGAAGCGAACTTTGAGCCAGTGCAGATAGTGCGATTTCAGAGCACTCGGTGAGCCCTGGATATTACAAATCAGCAGCACTTGCCATGGTTACGCCAAATATGGAGTCAAGAAATCCTACGGGTCGTTTACATCCAGAAAATCGCTCAAAAAATGTCAAAAAAGCCCAGTAGTCAAAGGAGGGTTATACTAAACAAAAAACACTCTGAAAGGTAGAAAACAAACAAACACACCCCACAAATAAAAAACACAACAAAGCTTGTACAAAACAAATATTTATTGATTCACATTTCATGATTTTAGTATATATAAACAGTGTACAATTAAATAATAATTTAACATAATCTTATAGGTGTACATTTGGGGTTGAAAATAATGAAAAAGAAATGACTTTTAGTTTATCCTTATTCACTAAACTAAACATTCTTCACAAATTTCAGCAATCTGGAGCTTTGGAAATGTTTAAATCATCAAAAATTACAAGAGTTTATATAGCTGACTGACAAGGCTGTCTGTCTGTCATACAAACCCTTGTTATTTTTTTGATAACTTGTAGAGTTGCAGAAAAGGGCTAAATGTTTATAAAATGGAATGCCATCGAAATATGCATTTAATATCTGTACGTTGTCTCTTTGAGTAGAGTATTTAGAATTACTTAGCAGACTAAAATTGTACACCCTGATTCTACAAAAATAGTTTTCCACATTTAGCCAAGAACAAAAAGTAATCTACAAATGCCTTTCTAGTCTTGACGCAGAGAAAAAAAGTCATGTTCATTTTACATGCTTTGATAGTTACTTCTTGAACATCTAATAGAGGCATTTTAGTAGAATCCACTCTTAACATATGCAAATGAGAATATAAAAAACATGCTAATGAGGTGTGCGTTTAGCAAAGTACTTGAGTGAGTTGCGCTCTCGGCTTGAAATCATTAAAATAGAACACAAGTGACAACAAAAAACATTGATAGATTTCCTTGAAACCACCTTTATCAATGTTTTCACAGTGGCTTGTGGGCCCAAAGGAAGAAATGAAAGCAAATAGCTAGAAGCACACCTCATTAGCATGTTATTTTACACAAGCTCATTTGCATTTTAAAAGTGGGTTATACGAAAACGGTCTACTGCATCACTGATGACGTAAAAATTAAAGCGGGAATACTAAAGCTACATTCCCTGTGTCATTTAGCAGCTATTTCCATTAACATTTTTATACAATTGTGCACATTCTATAGATTATATTTTACACATCGGCAGTTTATTGCACAGCTACTTAGTTGTTTCTTTAAGCAGTGGAAATAATTATTAAATTACTACCAAATTCACTGTTCTGTTCTTAGCTTAAAGATAATCTTCAGTTCATCTTTGTTGAAATATTTTTTTGATAATATTAGCACAGTGATGGCTAAACAAAATCGGAGAAAACTGAAAAACAAGAAATTCACTTGTTCCGCTGTGAATAAACGAGCTGTTATTCTTAACAATATTGCTAAATATCTCAGGCATTTGCTTGTTGCATCACTTTTAGACTTGACTGATTCTTACACAAGGAGAGTTGATTGAAATGTTTTACAAGAAAAACATCACACAAGCGTTACAGTCCTATTTAGTTATTATTTACAACACAAGTTAAAATCACATTTTATCAAACAAATAAACAGCACAAAAACAGACATTCATTCAATCAACTACTCCATATCAACCCTTTTGACTTCTAAATAATAGATTGGGAAAATGAATTCACTTTCAAATACAATGTTGCTTACATTGGTAATATAGAGAAATTGCATTCTGTTTAAGGTTTCCAGTTTAGATACAGTTACATATCTTTGTAAAAATTCTTCACTATATAATTGTTTGGATTCAAGAATACTTGATCAGTTTGAGGGCATTCCGTTTGAAAGTTTCTAGTTTTACTATTATTGATATGACAAAATTGAAATCCTTTCTCTGATAAATCCAATATTTGATAGCATTGTTCTCACATGACCCTTCAGTTTTTAAACCATTTTTGTTAAATTTCTTATTCCCTGGTCTCATTTGTATTCAACATTCCATACTCTTTAAAACTAGCTAGTTCAGTATAATCTGCGGTAATATTATGCTTACTATCATATTAATATTATGCATATCAGTCACAAGAAACCAGCAATTTTAGCACAAAAACTGCATTGAAAATTTCAGTAATGACCGTTTTCGCCCGTTCAGTTTTTTTCAATAGGAA
The DNA here is from genome assembly GCA_949775045.1 of Metridium senile. Taxonomy (NCBI): domain Eukaryota; kingdom Metazoa; phylum Cnidaria; class Anthozoa; order Actiniaria; family Metridiidae; genus Metridium; species Metridium senile. The sequence continues at coordinate 15,798,794 of OX459101.1, read as the reverse complement.
AAATCACACTTTTTGGACGGCCTTGGATTTTTTTTATCCAAATAATCGTTTTGACTTTTCACAACAAAAAGCTCATTTTTCCCGCCTTTATTTCGCTTCACCAACTGAGCTACGGCCGAGTTTTGATTTACTGTAATACGCACGTGTTTTCCCCTATTTACGACTGCAAAGGACTATGGGTAACAAAGACAATTTTCCACATGGAGTACCCCCACCGTCCGTTTAAACATTTAGATTAACTCTAGGGTCACCTCGGTTTTCGGACAAAATTGCGCGCTTGTTGTGTTCCTCTATCATCACAACCTCGAGAAATAACCGCGGCAGGTCCGAGAATTTGCCTTTAGTCGAACTCCAAACCTGACTTTGTTCTAAGCCCGCCAAAACGGAATGAGCCAAACATCTGCGAACACTTTTTGCTGACAAAGTCAGATTCCTCGCTGCTTTCTTCCAGAAAGTGAGCTCTTTGCTACCTTCAAGCTTAATGATGCTCTTCCAGTAGTAACTAAAGGCAAAAATATGACCCTAAAATTAACGGAATTCCCATTTCTGAAGCGAACTTTGAGCCAGTGCAGATAGTGCGATTTCAGAGCACTCGGTGAGCCCTGGATATTACAAATCAGCAGCACTTGCCATGGTTACGCCACATATGGAGTCAAGAAATCCTACGGGTCGTTTACATCCAGAAAATGGCTGAAAAAATGTCAAAAAAGCCCAGTAGTCAAAGGAGGGTTATACTAAACAAAAAACACTCTGAAAGGTAGAAAACAAACAAACACACCCCACAAATAAAAAAAAAACACACAACCAAGCTTGTACAAAACAAATATTTATTGATTCACATTTCATGATTTTAGTATATATAAACAGTGTACAATTAAATAATAATTTAACATAATCTTATAGGTGTACATTTGGGGTTGAAAATAATGAAAAAGAAATGACTTTTAGTTTATCCTTATTCACTAAACTAAACATTCTTCACAAATTTCAGCAATCTGGAGCTTTGGAAATGTTTAAATCATCAAAAATTACAAGAGTTTATATAGCTGACAGGCAAGGCTGTCTGTCTATCATACAAACCCTGGTTATTTTTGGAGAACTTGTAGAGTTGCAGAAAAGGGCTAAATGTTTATAAAATGGAATGCCATCAAAATATGCATTTAATATCTGTACGTTGTCTCTTTGAGTAGAGTATTTAGAATTACTTAGCAGACTAAAATTGTACACCCTGATTCTACAAAAATATTTTTCCACATTTAGCCAAGAACAAAAAGTAATCTACAAATGCCTTTCTAGTCTTGACGCAGAGAAAAAAAGTCATGTTCATTTTACATGCTTTGATAGTTACTTCTTGAACATCTAATAGAGGCATTTTAGTAGAATCCACTCTTAACATATGCAAATGAGAATATAAAAAACATGCTAATGAGGTGTGCGTTTAGCAAAGTACTTGAGTGAGTTGCGCTCTCGGCTTGAAATCATTAAAATAGAACACAAGTGACAACAAAAAACATTGATAGATTTCCTTGAAACCACCTTTATCAATGTTTTCACAGTGGCTTGTGGGCCCAGGGAAGAAATGAAAGCAAATAGCTAGAAGCACACCTCATTGGCATGTTATTTCACACATATGCTCATTTGCATTTTAAAAGTGGGTTATACAAAAACGGTCTAATGCGTCACTGATGACGTAACAATTAAAGCGGGAATACTAAAGCTACATTCCATGTGTCATTTAGAAGCTATTTCCATTAACATTTTTATACAATTATGCACATTCTATAGATTATATTTTACACATCGGCAGTTTATTGCACAGCTACTTAGTTGTTTCTTTAAGCAGTGAAATAATTATTAAATTACTACCAAATTCACTGTTCTGTTCTTAGCCTAAAGATAATCTTCAATTCATCTTTGTTGAAATATGTTTTTGATAATATTAGCACAGTGATGGCTAAACAAAATCGGAGAAAACTGAAAAACAAGAAATTCACTTGTTCAGCTGTGAATAAACGAGCTGTTATTCTTAACAATATTGCTAAATATCTCAGGCATTTGCTTGTTGCATCACTTTTAGACTTGACTGATTCTTACACAAGGAGAGTTGATTGAAATGTTTTACAAGAAAAACATCACACAAGCGTTACAGTCCTATTTAGTTACTATTTACAACACAAGTTAAAATCACATTATGATATCAAACAAATAAACAGCACAAAAACAGACATTCATTCAATCAACTACTCCATATCAACCCTTTTGACTTGTAAATAATAGATTGGAAAAATGAATTCACTTTCAAATACAATGTTGCTTACATTGGTAATATAGAGAAATTGCATTCTGTTTAAGGTTTCCAGTTTAGATACAGTTACATATCTTTGTAAAAATTCTTCACTATAATTGTTTGGATTCAAGAATACTTGATCAGTTTGAGGGCATTCCGTTTGAAAGTTTCTAGTTTTACTATTATTGATATGACAAAATTGAAATCCTTTCTCTGATAAATCCAATATTTGATAGCATTGTTCTCACATGATCCTTCAGTTTTTAAACCATTTTTGTTAAATTTCTTATTCTCTGGTCTCATTTGTATTCAACATTCCATACTCTTTAAAACTAGCTAGTTCAGTATAATCTGTAATATTATGCTTACTATCATATTATTATTATGCATATCAGTCACAAGAAACCAGCAATTTTAGCACAAAAACTGCATTGAAAATTGAATGACCGTTTTTGCCTTCATTTTTTTTCAATAGGAAAAATCACACTTTTTGGACGGCCTTGGATTTTTTTATCCAAATAATCGTTTTGACTTTTCACAACAAAAAGCTCATTTTTCCCGCCTTTATTTCGCTTCACCAACTGAGCTACGGCCGAGTTTTGATTTACTGTAATACGCACGTGTTTTCCCCTATTTACGACTGCAAAGGACTATGGGTAACAAAGACAATTTTCCACATGGAGTACCCCCCACCGTCCGTTTAAACATTTAGATTAACTCTAGGGTCACCTCGGTTTTCGGACAAAATTGCGCGCTTGTTGTGTTCCTCTATCATCACAACTTCGAGAAATAACCGCGGCAGGTCCGAGAATTTGCCTTTAGTCGAGCTCCAAACCTGACTTTGTTCTAAGCCCGCCAAAACGGAATGAGCCAAACATCTGCGAACACTTTTTGCTGACAAAGTCAGATTCCTCGCTGCTTTCTTCCAGAAAGTGAGCTCTTTGCTACCTTCAAGCTTAATGATGCTCTTCCAGTAGTAACTAAAGGCAAAATATGACCCTAAAATTAACGCAATTCCCATTTCTGAAGCGAACTTTGAGCCAGTGCAGATAGTGCGATTTCAGAGCACTCGGTGAGCCCTGGATATTACAAATCAGCAGCACTTGCCATGGTTACGCCAAATATGGAGTCAAGAAATCCTACGGGTCGTTTACATCCAGAAAATCGCTCAAAAAATGTCAAAAAAGCCCAGTAGTCAAAGGAGGGTTATACTAAACAAAAAACACTCTGAAAGGTAGAAAACAAACAAACACACCCCACAAATAAAAAACACAACAAAGCTTGTACAAAACAAATATTTATTGATTCACATTTCATGATTTTAGTATATATAAACAGTGTACAATTAAATAATAATTTAACATAATCTTATAGGTGTACATTTGGGGTTGAAAATAATGAAAAAGAAATGACTTTTAGTTTATCCTTATTCACTAAACTAAACATTCTTCACAAATTTCAGCAATCTGGAGCTTTGGAAATGTTTAAATCATCAAAAATTACAAGAGTTTATATAGCTGACTGACAAGGCTGTCTGTCTGTCATACAAACCCTTGTTATTTTTTTGATAACTTGTAGAGTTGCAGAAAAGGGCTAAATGTTTATAAAATGGAATGCCATCGAAATATGCATTTAATATCTCTACGTTGTCTCTTTGAGTAGAGTATTTAGAATTACTTAGCAGACTAAAATTGTACACCCTGATTCTACAAAAATAGTTTTCCACATTTAGCCAAGAACAAAAAGTAATCTACAAATGCCTTTCTAGTCTTGACGCAGAGAAAAAAAGTCATGTTCATTTTACATGCTTTGATAGTTACTTCTTGAACATCTAATAGAGGCATTTTAGTAGAATCCACTCTTAACATATGCAAATGAGAATATAAAAAACATGCTAATGAGGTGTGCGTTTAGCAAAGTACTTGAGTGAGTTGCGCTCTCGGCTTGAAATCATTAAAATAGAACACAAGTGACAACAAAAAACATTGATAGATTTCCTTGAAACCACCTTTATCAATGTTTTCACAGTGGCTTGTGGGCCCAGGGAAGAAATGAAAGCAAATAGCTAGAAGCACACCTCATTGGCATGTTATTTCACACATATGCTCATTTGCATTTTAAAAGTGGGTTATACAAAAACGGTCTAATGCGTCACTGATGACGTAACAATTAAAGCGGGAATACTAAAGCTACATTCCATGTGTCATTTAGAAGCTATTTCCATTAACATTTTTATACAATTATGCACATTCTATAGATTATATTTTACACATCGGCAGTTTATTGCACAGCTACTTAGTTGTTTCTTTAAGCAGTGGAAATAATTATTAAATTACTACCAAATTCACTGTTCTGTTCTTAGCTTAAAGATAATCTTCAGTTCATCTTTGTTGAAATATTTTTTTGATAATATTAGCACAGTGATGGCTAAACAAAATCGGAGAAAACTGAAAAACAAGAAATTCACTTGTTCCGCTGTGAATAAACGAGCTGTTATTCTTAACAATATTGCTAAATATCTCAGGCATTTGCTTGTTGCATCACTTTTAGACTTGACTGATTCTTACACAAGGAGAGTTGATTGAAATGTTTTACAAGAAAAACATCACACAAGCGTTACAGTCCTATTTAGTTACTATTTACAACACAAGTTAAAATCACATTATATCAAACAAATAAACAGCACAAAAACAGACATTCATTCAATCAACTACTCCATATCAACCCTTTTGACTTCTAAATAATAGATTGGGAAAATGAATTCACTTTCAAATACAATGTTGCTTACATTGGTAATATAGAGAAATTGCATTCTGTTTAAGGTTTCCAGTTTAGATACAGTTACATATCTTTGTAAAAATTATTCACTATATAATTGTTTGGATTCAAGAATACTTGATCAGTTTGAGGGCATTCCGTTTGAAAGTTTCTAGTTTTACTATTATTGATATGACAAAATTGAAATCCTTTCTCTGATAAATCCAATATTTGATAGCATTGTTCTCACATGACCCTTCAGTTTTTAAACCATTTTTGTTAAATTTCTTATTCCCTGGTCTCATTTGTATTCAACATTCCATACTCTTTAAAACTAGCTAGTTCAGTATAATCTGCGGTAATATTATGCTTACTATCATATTAATATTATGCATATCAGTCACAAGAAACCAGCAATTTTAGCACAAAAACTGCATTGAAAATTTCAGTAATGACCGTTTTCGCCCGTTCAGTTTTTTTCAATAGGAAAAATCACACTTTTTGGACGGCCTTGGATTTTTTTTATCCAAATAATCGTTTTGACTTTTCACAACAAAAAGCTCATTTTTCCCGCCTTTATTTCGCTTCACCAACTGAGCTACGGCCGAGTTTTGATTTACTGTAATACGCACGTGTTTTCCCCTATTTACGACTGCAAAGGACTATGGGTAACAAAGACAATTTTCCACATGGAGTACCCCCACCGTCCGTTTAAACATTTAGATTAACTCTAGGGTCACCTCGGTTTTCGGACAAAATTGCGCGCTTGTTGTGTTCCTCTATCATCACAACCTCGAGAAATAACCGCGGCAGGTCCGAGAATTTGCCTTTAGTCGAACTCCAAACCTGACTTTGTTCTAAGCCCGCCAAAACGGAATGAGCCAAACATCTGCGAACACTTTTTGCTGACAAAGTCAGATTCCTCGCTGCTTTCTTCCAGAAAGTGAGCTCTTTGCTACCTTGAAGCTTAATGATGCTCTTCCAGTAGTAACTAAAGGCAAAAATATGACCCTAAAATTAACGGAATTCCCATTTCTGAAGCGAACTTTGAGCCAGTGCAGATAGTGCGATTTCAGAGCACTCGGTGAGCCCTGGATATTACAAATCAGCAGCACTTGCCATGGTTACGCCACATATGGAGTCAAGAAATCCTACGGGTCGTTTACATCCAGAAAATGGCTGAAAAAATGTCAAAAAAGCCCAGTAGTCAAAGGAGGGTTATACTAAACAAAAAACACTCTGAAAGGTAGAAAACAAACAAACACACCCCACAAATAAAAAAAAAACACACAACCAAGCTTGTACAAAACAAATATTTATTGATTCACATTTCATGATTTTAGTATATATAAACAGTGTACAATTAAATAATAATTTAACATAATCTTATAGGTGTACATTTGGGGTTGAAAATAATGAAAAAGAAATGACTTTTAGTTTATCCTTATTCACTAAACTAAACATTCTTCACAAATTTCAGCAATCTGGAGCTTTGGAAATGTTTAAATCATCAAAAATTACAAGAGTTTATATAGCTGACAGGCAAGGCTGTCTGTCTATCATACAAACCCTGGTTATTTTTGGAGAACTTGTAGAGTTGCAGAAAAGGGCTAAATGTTTATAAAATGGAATGCCATCAAAATATGCATTTAATATCTCTACGTTGTCTATTTGAGTAGAGTATTTAGAATTACTTAGCAGACTAAAATTGTACACCCTGATTCTACAAAAATAGTTTTCCACATTTAGCCAAGAACAAAAAGTAATCTACAAATGCCTTTCTAGTCTTGACGCAGAGAAAAAAAGTCATGTTCATTTTACATGCTTTGATAGTTACTTCTTGAACATCTAATAGAGGCATTTTAGTAGAATCCACTCTTAACATATGCAAATGAGAATATAAAAAACATGCTAATGAGGTGTGCGTTTAGCAAAGTACTTGAGTGAGTTGCGCTCTCGGCTTGAAATCATTAAAATAGAACACAAGTGACAACAAAAAACATTGATAGATTTCCTTGAAACCACCTTTATCAATGTTTTCACAGTGGCTTGTGGGCTCAGGGAACAAATGAAAGCAAATAGCTAGAAGCACACCTCATTGGCATGTTATTTCACACATATGCTCATTTGCATTTTAAAAGTGGGTTATACAAAAACGGTCTAATGCGTCACTGATGACGTAACAATTAAAGCGGGAATACTAAAGCTACATTCCATGTGTCATTTAGAAGCTATTTCCATTAACATTTTTATACAATTATGCACATTCTATAGATTATATTTTACACATCGGCAGTTTATTGCACAGCTACTTAGTTGTTTCTTTAAGCAGTGAAATAATTATTAAATTACTACCAAATTCACTGTTCTGTTCTTAGCCTAAAGATAATCTTCAATTCATCTTTGTTGAAATATGTTTTTGATAATATTAGCACAGTGATGGCTAAACAAAATCGGAGAAAACTGAAAAACAAGAAATTCACTTGTTCAGCTGTGAATAAACGAGCTGTTATTCTTAACAATATTGCTAAATATCTCAGGCATTTGCTTGTTGCATCACTTTTAGACTTGACTGATTCTTACACAAGGAGAGTTGATTGAAATGTTTTACAAGAAAAACATCACACAAGCGTTACAGTCCTATTTAGTTACTATTTACAACACAAGTTAAAATCACATTATGATATCAAACAAATAAACAGCACAAAAACAGACATTCATTCAATCAACTACTCCATATCAACCCTTTTGACTTGTAAATAATAGATTGGAAAAATGAATTCACTTTCAAATACAATGTTGCTTACATTGGTAATATAGAGAAATTGCATTCTGTTTAAGGTTTCCAGTTTAGATACAGTTACATATCTTTGTAAAAATTCTTCACTATAATTGTTTGGATTCAAGAATACTTGATCAGTTTGAGGGCATTCCGTTTGAAAGTTTCTAGTTTTACTATTATTGATATGACAAAATTGAAATCCTTTCTCTGATAAATCCAATATTTGATAGCATTGTTCTCACATGATCCTTCAGTTTTTAAACCATTTTTGTTAAATTTCTTATTCTCTGGTCTCATTTGTATTCAACATTCCATACTCTTTAAAACTAGCTAGTTCAGTATAATCTGTAATATTATGCTTACTATCATATTATTATTATGCATATCAGTCACAAGAAACCAGCAATTTTAGCACAAAAACTGCATTGAAAATTGAATGACCGTTTTTGCCTTCATTTTTTTTCAATAGGAAAAATCACACTTTTTGGACGGCCTTGGATTTTTTTATCCAAATAATCGTTTTGACTTTTCACAACAAAAAGCTCATTTTTCCCGCCTTTATTTCGCTTCACCAACTGAGCTACGGCCGAGTTTTGATTTACTGTAATACGCACGTGTTTTCCCCTATTTACGACTGCAAAGGACTATGGGTAACAAAGACAATTTTCCACATGGAGTACCCCCCACCGTCCGTTTAAACATTTAGATTAACTCTAGGGTCACCTCGGTTTTCGGACAAAATTTCGCGCTTGTTGTGTTCCTCTATCATCACAACTTCGAGAAATAACCGCGGCAGGTCCGAGAATTTGCCTTTAGTCGAGCTCCAAACCTGACTTTGTTCTAAGCCCGCCAAAACGGAATGAGCCAAACATCTGCGAACACTTTTTGCTGACAAAGTCAGATTCCTCGCTGCTTTCTTCCAGAAAGTGAGCTCTTTGCTACCTTGAAGCTTAATGATGCTCTTCCAGTAGTAACTAAAGGCAAAAATATGACCCTAAAATTAACGCAATTCCCATTTCTGAAGCGAACTTTGAGCCAGTGCAGATAGTGCGATTTCAGAGCACTCGGTGAGCCCTGGATATTACAAATCAGCAGCACTTGCCATGGTTACGCCACATATGGAGTCAAGAAATCCTACGGGTCGTTTACATCCAGAAAATGGCTGAAAAAATGTCAAAAAAGCCCAGTAGTCAAAGGAGGGTTATACTAAACAAAAAACACTCTGAAAGGTAGAAAACAAACAAACACACCCCACAAATAAAAAAAAAACACACAACCAAGCTTGTACAAAACAAATATTTATTGATTCACATTTCATGATTTTAGTATATATAAACAGTGTACAATTAAATAATAATTTAACATAATCTTATAGGTGTACATTTGGGGTTGAAAATAATGAAAAAGAAATGACTTTTAGTTTATCCTTATTCACTAAACTAAACATTCTTCACAAATTTCAGCAATCTGGAGCTTTGGAAATGTTTAAATCATCAAAAATTACAAGAGTTTATATAGCTGACAGGCAAGGCTGTCTGTCTATCATACAAACCCTGGTTATTTTTGGAGAACTTGTAGAGTTGCAGAAAAGGGCTAAATGTTTATAAAATGGAATGCCATCAAAATATGCATTTAATATCTGTACGTTGTCTCTTTGAGTAGAGTATTTAGAATTACTTAGCAGACTAAAATTGTACACCCTGATTCTACAAAAATAGTTTTCCACATTTAGCCAAGAACAAAAAGTAATCTACAAATGCCTTTCTAGTCTTGACGCAGAGAAAAAAAGTCATGTTCATTTTACATGCTTTGATAGTTACTTCTTGAACATCTAATAGAGGCATTTTAGTAGAATCCACTCTTAACATATGCAAATGAGAATATAAAAAACATGCTAATGAGGTGTGCGTTTAGCAAAGTACTTGAGTGAGTTGCGCTCTCGGCTTGAAATCATTAAAATAGAACACAAGTGACAACAAAAAACATTGATAGATTTCCTTGAAACCACCTTTATCAATGTTTTCACAGTGGCTTGTGGGCCCAGGGAAGAAATGAAAGCAAATAGCTAGAAGCACACCTCATTGGCATGTTATTTCACACATATGCTCATTTGCATTTTAAAAGTGGGTTATACAAAAACGGTCTAATGCGTCACTGATGACGTAACAATTAAAGCGGGAATACTAAAGCTACATTCCATGTGTCATTTAGAAGCTATTTCCATTAACATTTTTATACAATTATGCACATTCTATAGATTATATTTTACACATCGGCAGTTTATTGCACAGCTACTTAGTTGTTTCTTTAAGCAGTGAAATAATTATTAAATTACTACCAAATTCACTGTTCTGTTCTTAGCCTAAAGATAATCTTCAATTCATCTTTGTTGAAATATGTTTTTGATAATATTAGCACAGTGATGGCTAAACAAAATCGGAGAAAACTGAAAAACAAGAAATTCACTTGTTCAGCTGTGAATAAACGAGCTGTTATTCTTAACAATATTGCTAAATATCTCAGGCATTTGCTTGTTGCATCACTTTTAGACTTGACTGATTCTTACACAAGGAGAGTTGATTGAAATGTTTTACAAGAAAAACATCACACAAGCGTTACAGTCCTATTTAGTTACTATTTACAACACAAGTTAAAATCACATTATGATATCAAACAAATAAACAGCACAAAAACAGACATTCATTCAATCAACTACTCCATATCAACCCTTTTGACTTGTAAATAATAGATTGGAAAAATGAATTCACTTTCAAATACAATGTTGCTTACATTGGTAATATAGAGAAATTGCATTCTGTTTAAGGTTTCCAGTTTAGATACAGTTACATATCTTTGTAAAAATTCTTCACTATAATTGTTTGGATTCAAGAATACTTGATCAGTTTGAGGGCATTCCGTTTGAAAGTTTCTAGTTTTACTATTATTGATATGACAAAATTGAAATCCTTTCTCTGATAAATCCAATATTTGATAGCATTGTTCTCACATGATCCTTCAGTTTTTAAACCATTTTTGTTAAATTTCTTATTCTCTGGTCTCATTTGTATTCAACATTCCATACTCTTTAAAACTAGCTAGTTCAGTATAATCTGTAATATTATGCTTACTATCATATTATTATTATGCATATCAGTCACAAGAAACCAGCAATTTTAGCACAAAAACTGCATTGAAAATTGAATGACCGTTTTTGCCTTCATTTTTTTTCAATAGGAAAAATCACACTTTTTGGACGGCCTTGGATTTTTTTATCCAAATAATCGTTTTGACTTTTCACAACAAAAAGCTCATTTTTCCCGCCTTTATTTCGCTTCACCAACTGAGCTACGGCCGAGTTTTGATTTACTGTAATACGCACGTGTTTTCCCCTATTTACGACTGCAAAGGACTATGGGTAACAAAGACAATTTTCCACATGGAGTACCCCCCACCGTCCGTTTAAACATTTAGATTAACTCTAGGGTCACCTCGGTTTTCGGACAAAATTGCGCGCTTGTTGTGTTCCTCTATCATCACAACTTCGAGAAATAACCGCGGCAGGTCCGAGAATTTGCCTTTAGTCGAGCTCCAAACCTGACTTTGTTCTAAGCCCGCCAAAACGGAATGAGCCAAACATCTGCGAACACTTTTTGCTGACAAAGTCAGATTCCTCGCTGCTTTCTTCCAGAAAGTGAGCTCTTTGCTACCTTGAAGCTTAATGATGCTCTTCCAGTAGTAACTAAAGGCAAAATATGACCCTAAAATTAACGCAATTCCCATTTCTGAAGCGAACTTTGAGCCAGTGCAGATAGTGCGATTTCAGAGCACTCGGTGAGCCCTGGATATTACAAATCAGCAGCACTTGCCATGGTTACGCCAAATATGGAGTCAAGAAATCCTACGGGTCGTTTACATCCAGAAAATCGCTCAAAAAATGTCAAAAAAGCCCAGTAGTCAAAGGAGGGTTATACTAAACAAAAAACACTCTGAAAGGTAGAAAACAAACAAACACACCCCACAAATAAAAAACACAACAAAGCTTGTACAAAACAAATATTTATTGATTCACATTTCATGATTTTAGTATATATAAACAGTGTACAATTAAATAATAATTTAACATAATCTTATAGGTGTACATTTGGGGTTGAAAATAATGAAAAAGAAATGACTTTTAGTTTATCCTTATTCACTAAACTAAACATTCTTCACAAATTTCAGCAATCTGGAGCTTTGGAAATGTTTAAATCATCAAAAATTACAAGAGTTTATATAGCTGACTGACAAGGCTGTCTGTCTGTCATACAAACCCTTGTTATTTTTTTGATAACTTGTAGAGTTGCAGAAAAGGGCTAAATGTTTATAAAATGGAATGCCATCGAAATATGCATTTAATATCTCTACGTTGTCTCTTTGAGTAGAGTATTTAGAATTACTTAGCAGACTAAAATTGTACACCCTGATTCTACAAAAATAGTTTTCCACATTTAGCCAAGAACAAAAAGTAATCTACAAATGCCTTTCTAGTCTTGACGCAGAGAAAAAAAGTCATGTTCATTTTACATGCTTTGATAGTTACTTCTTGAACATCTAATAGAGGCATTTTAGTAGAATCCACTCTTAACATATGCAAATGAGAATATAAAAAACATGCTAATGAGGTGTGCGTTTAGCAAAGTACTTGAGTGAGTTGCGCTCTCGGCTTGAAATCATTAAAATAGAACACAAGTGACAACAAAAAACATTGATAGATTTCCTTGAAACCACCTTTATCAATGTTTTCACAGTGGCTTGTGGGCCCAGGGAAGAAATGAAAGCAAATAGCTAGAAGCACACCTCATTGGCATGTTATTTCACACATATGCTCATTTGCATTTTAAAAGTGGGTTATACAAAAACGGTCTAATGCGTCACTGACGACGTAACAATTAAAGCGGGAATACTAAAGCTACATTCCATGTGTCATTTAGAAGCTATTTCCATTAACATTTTTATACAATTATGCACATTCTATAGATTATATTTTACACATCGGCAGTTTATTGCACAGCTACTTAGTTGTTTCTTTAAGCAGTGGAAATAATTATTAAATTACTACCAAATTCACTGTTCTGTTCTTAGCTTAAAGATAATCTTCAGTTCATCTTTGTTGAAATATTTTTTTGATAATATTAGCACAGTGATGGCTAAACAAAATCGGAGAAAACTGAAAAACAAGAAATTCACTTGTTCCGCTGTGAATAAACGAGCTGTTATTCTTAACAATATTGCTAAATATCTCAGGCATTTGCTTGTTGCATCACTTTTAGACTTGACTGATTCTTACACAAGGAGAGTTGATTGAAATGTTTTACAAGAAAAACATCACACAAGCGTTACAGTCCTATTTAGTTACTATTTACAACACAAGTTAAAATCACATTATATCAAACAAATAAACAGCACAAAAACAGACATTCATTCAATCAACTACTCCATATCAACCCTTTTGACTTCTAAATAATAGATTGGGAAAATGAATTCACTTTCAAATACAATGTTGCTTACATTGGTAATATAGAGAAATTGCATTCTGTTTAAGGTTTCCAGTTTAGATACAGTTACATATCTTTGTAAAAATTCTTCACTATATAATTGTTTGGATTCAAGAATACTTGATCAGTTTGAGGGCATTCCGTTTGAAAGTTTCTAGTTTTACTATTATTGATATGACAAAATTGAAATCCTTTCTCTGATAAATCCAATATTTGATAGCATTGTTCTCACATGACCCTTCAGTTTTTAAACCATTTTTGTTAAATTTCTTATTCCCTGGTCTCATTTGTATTCAACATTCCATACTCTTTAAAACTAGCTAGTTCAGTATAATCTGCGGTAATATTATGCTTACTATCATATTAATATTATGCATATCAGTCACAAGAAACCAGCAATTTTAGCACAAAAACTGCATTGAAAATTTCAGTAATGACCGTTTTCGCCCGTTCAGTTTTTTTCAATAGGAAAAATCACACTTTTTGGACGGCCTTGGATTTTTTTTATCCAAATAATCGTTTTGACTTTTCACAACAAAAAGCTCATTTTTCCCGCCTTTATTTCGCTTCACCAACTGAGCTACGGCCGAGTTTTGATTTACTGTAATACGCACGTGTTTTCCCCTATTTACGACTGCAAAGGACTATGGGTAACAAAGACAATTTTCCACATGGAGTACCCCCACCGTCCGTTTAAACATTTAGATTAACTCTAGGGTCACCTCGGTTTTCGGACAAAATTTCGCGCTTGTTGTGTTCCTCTATCATCACAACCTCGAGAAATAACCGCGGCAGGTCCGAGAATTTGCCTTTAGTCGAACTCCAAACCTGACTTTGTTCTAAGCCCGCCAAAACGGAATGAGCCAAACATCTGCGAACACTTTTTGCTGACAAAGTCAGATTCCTCGCTGCTTTCTTCCAGAAAGTGAGCTCTTTGCTACCTTCAAGCTTAATGATGCTCTTCCAGTAGTAACTAAAGGCAAAAATATGACCCTAAAATTAACGGAATTCCCATTTCTGAAGCGAACTTTGAGCCAGTGCAGATAGTGCGATTTCAGAGCACTCGGTGAGCCCTGGATATTACAAATCAGCAGCACTTGCCATGGTTACGCCACATATGGAGTCAAGAAATCCTACGGGTCGTTTACATCCAGAAAATGGCTGAAAAAATGTCAAAAAAGCCCAGTAGTCAAAGGAGGGTTATACTAAACAAAAAACACTCTGAAAGGTAGAAAACAAACAAACACACCCCACAAATAAAAAACACAACAAAGCTTGTACAAAACAAATATTTATTGATTCACATTTCATGATTTTAGTATATATAAACAGTGTACAATTAAATAATAATTTAACATAATCTTATAGGTGTACATTTGGGGTTGAAAATAATGAAAAAGAAATGACTTTTAGTTGATCCTTATTCACTAAACTAAACATTCTTCACAAATTTCAGCAATCTGGAGCTTTGGAAATGTTTAAATCATCAAAAATTACAAGAGTTTATATAGCTGACTGACAAGGCTGTCTGTCTGTCATACAAACCCTTGTTATTTTTTTGATAACTTGTAGAGTTGCAGAAAAGGGCTAAATGTTTATAAAATGGAATGCCATCGAAATATGCATTTAATATCTCTACGTTGTCTCTTTGAGTAGAGTATTTAGAATTACTTAGCAGACTAAAATTGTACACCCTGATTCTACAAAAATAGTTTTCCACATTTAGCCAAGAACAAAAAGTAATCTACAAATGCCTTTCTAGTCTTGACGCAGAGAAAAAAAGTCATGTTCATTTTACATGCTTTGATAGTTACTTCTTGAACATCTAATAGAGGCATTTTAGTAGAATCCACTCTTAACATATGCAAATGAGAATATAAAAAACATGCTAATGAGGTGTGCGTTTAGCAAAGTACTTGAGTGAGTTGCGCTCTCGGCTTGAAATCATTAAAATAGAACACAAGTGACAACAAAAAACATTGATAGATTTCCTTGAAACCACCTTTATCAATGTTTTCACAGTGGCTTGTGGGCCCAGGGAAGAAATGAAAGCAAATAGCTAGAAGCACACCTCATTGGCATGTTATTTCACACATATGCTCATTTGCATTTTAAAAGTGGGTTATACAAAAACGGTCTAATGCGTCACTGATGACGTAACAATTAAAGCGGGAATACTAAAGCTACATTCCATGTGTCATTTAGAAGCTATTTCCATTAACATTTTTATACAATTATGCACATTCTATAGATTATATTTTACACATCGGCAGTTTATTGCACAGCTACTTAGTTGTTTCTTTAAGCAGTGAAATAATTATTAAATTACTACCAAATTCACTGTTCTGTTCTTAGCCTAAAGATAATCTTCAATTCATCTTTGTTGAAATATGTTTTTGATAATATTAGCACAGTGATGGCTAAACAAAATCGGAGAAAACTGAAAAACAAGAAATTCACTTGTTCAGCTGTGAATAAACGAGCTGTTATTCTTAACAATATTGCTAAATATCTCAGGCATTTGCTTGTTGCATCACTTTTAGACTTGACTGATTCTTACACAAGGAGAGTTGATTGAAATGTTTTACAAGAAAAACATCACACAAGCGTTACAGTCCTATTTAGTTACTATTTACAACACAAGTTAAAATCACATTATGATATCAAACAAATAAACAGCACAAAAACAGACATTCATTCAATCAACTACTCCATATCAACCCTTTTGACTTGTAAATAATAGATTGGAAAAATGAATTCACTTTCAAATACAATGTTGCTTACATTGGTAATATAGAGAAATTGCATTCTGTTTAAGGTTTCCAGTTTAGATACAGTTACATATCTTTGTAAAAATTCTTCACTATAATTGTTTGGATTCAAGAATACTTGATCAGTTTGAGGGCATTCCGTTTGAAAGTTTCTAGTTTTACTATTATTGATATGACAAAATTGAAATCCTTTCTCTGATAAATCCAATATTTGATAGCATTGTTCTCACATGATCCTTCAGTTTTTAAACCATTTTTGTTAAATTTCTTATTCTCTGGTCTCATTTGTATTCAACATTCCATACTCTTTAAAACTAGCTAGTTCAGTATAATCTGTAATATTATGCTTACTATCATATTATTATTATGCATATCAGTCACAAGAAACCAGCAATTTTAGCACAAAAACTGCATTGAAAATTGAATGACCGTTTTTGCCTTCATTTTTTTTCAATAGGAAAAATCACACTTTTTGGACGGCCTTGGATTTTTTTATCCAAATAATCGTTTTGACTTTTCACAACAAAAAGCTCATTTTTCCCGCCTTTATTTCGCTTCACCAACTGAGCTACGGCCGAGTTTTGATTTACTGTAATACGCACGTGTTTTCCCCTATTTACGACTGCAAAGGACTATGGGTAACAAAGACAATTTTCCACATGGAGTACCCCCCACCGTCCGTTTAAACATTTAGATTAACTCTAGGGTCACCTCGGTTTTCGGACAAAATTTCGCGCTTGTTGTGTTCCTCTATCATCACAACTTCGAGAAATAACCGCGGCAGGTCCGAGAATTTGCCTTTAGTCGAGCTCCAAACCTGACTTTGTTCTAAGCCCGCCAAAACGGAATGAGCCAAACATCTGCGAACACTTTTTGCTGACAAAGTCAGATTCCTCGCTGCTTTCTTCCAGAAAGTGAGCTCTTTGCTACCTTGAAGCTTAATGATGCTCTTCCAGTAGTAACTAAAGGCAAAAATATGACCCTAAAATTAACGGAATTCCCATTTCTGAAGCGAACTTTGAGCCAGTGCAGATAGTGCGATTTCAGAGCACTCGGTGAGCCCTGGATATTACAAATCAGCAGCACTTGCCATGGTTACGCCACATATGGAGTCAAGAAATCCTACGGGTCGTTTACATCCAGAAAATGGCTGAAAAAATGTCAAAAAAGCCCAGTAGTCAAAGGAGGGTTATACTAAACAAAAAACACTCTGAAAGGTAGAAAACAAACAAACACACCCCACAAATAAAAAAAAAACACACAACCAAGCTTGTACAAAACAAATATTTATTGATTCACATTTCATGATTTTAGTATATATAAACAGTGTACAATTAAATAATAATTTAACATAATCTTATAGGTGTACATTTGGGGTTGAAAATAATGAAAAAGAAATGACTTTTAGTTTATCCTTATTCACTAAACTAAACATTCTTCACAAATTTCAGCAATCTGGAGCTTTGGAAATGTTTAAATCATCAAAAATTACAAGAGTTTATATAGCTGACAGGCAAGGCTGTCTGTCTATCATACAAACCCTGGTTATTTTTGGAGAACTTGTAGAGTTGCAGAAAAGGGCTAAATGTTTATAAAATGGAATGCCATCAAAATATGCATTTAATATCTGTACGTTGTCTCTTTGAGTAGAGTATTTAGAATTACTTAGCAGACTAAAATTGTACACCCTGATTCTACAAAAATAGTTTTCCACATTTAGCCAAGAACAAAAAGTAATCTACAAATGCCTTTCTAGTCTTGACGCAGAGAAAAAAAGTCATGTTCATTTTACATGCTTTGATAGTTACTTCTTGAACATCTAATAGAGGCATTTTAGTAGAATCCACTCTTAACATATGCAAATGAGAATATAAAAAACATGCTAATGAGGTGTGCGTTTAGCAAAGTACTTGAGTGAGTTGCGCTCTCGGCTTGAAATCATTAAAATAGAACACAAGTGACAACAAAAAACATTGATAGATTTCCTTGAAACCACCTTTATCAATGTTTTCACAGTGGCTTGTGGGCCCAGGGAAGAAATGAAAGCAAATAGCTAGAAGCACACCTCATTGGCATGTTATTTCACACATATGCTCATTTGCATTTTAAAAGTGGGTTATACAAAAACGGTCTAATGCGTCACTGATGACGTAACAATTAAAGCGGGAATACTAAAGCTACATTCCATGTGTCATTTAGAAGCTATTTCCATTAACATTTTTATACAATTATGCACATTCTATAGATTATATTTTACACATCGGCAGTTTATTGCACAGCTACTTAGTTGTTTCTTTAAGCAGTGAAATAATTATTAAATTACTACCAAATTCACTGTTCTGTTCTTAGCCTAAAGATAATCTTCAATTCATCTTTGTTGAAATATGTTTTTGATAATATTAGCACAGTGATGGCTAAACAAAATCGGAGAAAACTGAAAAACAAGAAATTCACTTGTTCAGCTGTGAATAAACGAGCTGTTATTCTTAACAATATTGCTAAATATCTCAGGCATTTGCTTGTTGCATCACTTTTAGACTTGACTGATTCTTACACAAGGAGAGTTGATTGAAATGTTTTACAAGAAAAACATCACACAAGCGTTACAGTCCTATTTAGTTACTATTTACAACACAAGTTAAAATCACATTATGATATCAAACAAATAAACAGCACAAAAACAGACATTCATTCAATCAACTACTCCATATCAACCCTTTTGACTTGTAAATAATAGATTGGAAAAATGAATTCACTTTCAAATACAATGTTGCTTACATTGGTAATATAGAGAAATTGCATTCTGTTTAAGGTTTCCAGTTTAGATACAGTTACATATCTTTGTAAAAATTCTTCACTATAATTGTTTGGATTCAAGAATACTTGATCAGTTTGAGGGCATTCCGTTTGAAAGTTTCTAGTTTTACTATTATTGATATGACAAAATTGAAATCCTTTCTCTGATAAATCCAATATTTGATAGCATTGTTCTCACATGATCCTTCAGTTTTTAAACCATTTTTGTTAAATTTCTTATTCTCTGGTCTCATTTGTATTCAACATTCCATACTCTTTAAAACTAGCTAGTTCAGTATAATCTGTAATATTATGCTTACTATCATATTATTATTATGCATATCAGTCACAAGAAACCAGCAATTTTAGCACAAAAACTGCATTGAAAATTGAATGACCGTTTTTGCCTTCATTTTTTTTCAATAGGAAAAATCACACTTTTTGGACGGCCTTGGATTTTTTTATCCAAATAATCGTTTTGACTTTTCACAACAAAAAGCTCATTTTTCCCGCCTTTATTTCGCTTCACCAACTGAGCTACGGCCGAGTTTTGATTTACTGTAATACGCACGTGTTTTCCCCTATTTACGACTGCAAAGGACTATGGGTAACAAAGACAATTTTCCACATGGAGTACCCCCCACCGTCCGTTTAAACATTTAGATTAACTCTAGGGTCACCTCGGTTTTCGGACAAAATTGCGCGCTTGTTGTGTTCCTCTATCATCACAACTTCGAGAAATAACCGCGGCAGGTCCGAGAATTTGCCTTTAGTCGAGCTCCAAACCTGACTTTGTTCTAAGCCCGCCAAAACGGAATGAGCCAAACATCTGCGAACACTTTTTGCTGACAAAGTCAGATTCCTCGCTGCTTTCTTCCAGAAAGTGAGCTCTTTGCTACCTTGAAGCTTAATGATGCTCTTCCAGTAGTAACTAAAGGCAAAATATGACCCTAAAATTAACGCAATTCCCATTTCTGAAGCGAACTTTGAGCCAGTGCAGATAGTGCGATTTCAGAGCACTCGGTGAGCCCTGGATATTACAAATCAGCAGCACTTGCCATGGTTACGCCAAATATGGAGTCAAGAAATCCTACGGGTCGTTTACATCCAGAAAATCGCTCAAAAAATGTCAAAAAAGCCCAGTAGTCAAAGGAGGGTTATACTAAACAAAAAACACTCTGAAAGGTAGAAAACAAACAAACACACCCCACAAATAAAAAACACAACAAAGCTTGTACAAAACAAATATTTATTGATTCACATTTCATGATTTTAGTATATATAAACAGTGTACAATTAAATAATAATTTAACATAATCTTATAGGTGTACATTTGGGGTTGAAAATAATGAAAAAGAAATGACTTTTAGTTTATCCTTATTCACTAAACTAAACATTCTTCACAAATTTCAGCAATCTGGAGCTTTGGAAATGTTTAAATCATCAAAAATTACAAGAGTTTATATAGCTGACTGACAAGGCTGTCTGTCTGTCATACAAACCCTTGTTATTTTTTTGATAACTTGTAGAGTTGCAGAAAAGGGCTAAATGTTTATAAAATGGAATGCCATCGAAATATGCATTTAATATCTCTACGTTGTCTCTTTGAGTAGAGTATTTAGAATTACTTAGCAGACTAAAATTGTACACCCTGATTCTACAAAAATAGTTTTCCACATTTAGCCAAGAACAAAAAGTAATCTACAAATGCCTTTCTAGTCTTGACGCAGAGAAAAAAAGTCATGTTCATTTTACATGCTTTGATAGTTACTTCTTGAACATCTAATAGAGGCATTTTAGTAGAATCCACTCTTAACATATGCAAATGAGAATATAAAAAACATGCTAATGAGGTGTGCGTTTAGCAAAGTACTTGAGTGAGTTGCGCTCTCGGCTTGAAATCATTAAAATAGAACACAAGTGACAACAAAAAACATTGATAGATTTCCTTGAAACCACCTTTATCAATGTTTTCACAGTGGCTTGTGGGCCCAGGGAAGAAATGAAAGCAAATAGCTAGAAGCACACCTCATTGGCATGTTATTTCACACATATGCTCATTTGCATTTTAAAAGTGGGTTATACAAAAACGGTCTAATGCGTCACTGACGACGTAACAATTAAAGCGGGAATACTAAAGCTACATTCCATGTGTCATTTAGAAGCTATTTCCATTAACATTTTTATACAATTATGCACATTCTATAGATTATATTTTACACATCGGCAGTTTATTGCACAGCTACTTAGTTGTTTCTTTAAGCAGTGGAAATAATTATTAAATTACTACCAAATTCACTGTTCTGTTCTTAGCTTAAAGATAATCTTCAGTTCATCTTTGTTGAAATATTTTTTTGATAATATTAGCACAGTGATGGCTAAACAAAATCGGAGAAAACTGAAAAACAAGAAATTCACTTGTTCCGCTGTGAATAAACGAGCTGTTATTCTTAACAATATTGCTAAATATCTCAGGCATTTGCTTGTTGCATCACTTTTAGACTTGACTGATTCTTACACAAGGAGAGTTGATTGAAATGTTTTACAAGAAAAACATCACACAAGCGTTACAGTCCTATTTAGTTACTATTTACAACACAAGTTAAAATCACATTATATCAAACAAATAAACAGCACAAAAACAGACATTCATTCAATCAACTACTCCATATCAACCCTTTTGACTTCTAAATAATAGATTGGGAAAATGAATTCACTTTCAAATACAATGTTGCTTACATTGGTAATATAGAGAAATTGCATTCTGTTTAAGGTTTCCAGTTTAGATACAGTTACATATCTTTGTAAAAATTCTTCACTATATAATTGTTTGGATTCAAGAATACTTGATCAGTTTGAGGGCATTCCGTTTGAAAGTTTCTAGTTTTACTATTATTGATATGACAAAATTGAAATCCTTTCTCTGATAAATCCAATATTTGATAGCATTGTTCTCACATGACCCTTCAGTTTTTAAACCATTTTTGTTAAATTTCTTATTCCCTGGTCTCATTTGTATTCAACATTCCATACTCTTTAAAACTAGCTAGTTCAGTATAATCTGCGGTAATATTATGCTTACTATCATATTAATATTATGCATATCAGTCACAAGAAACCAGCAATTTTAGCACAAAAACTGCATTGAAAATTTCAGTAATGACCGTTTTCGCCCGTTCAGTTTTTTTCAATAGGAAAAATCACACTTTTTGGACGGCCTTGGATTTTTTTTATCCAAATAATCGTTTTGACTTTTCACAACAAAAAGCTCATTTTTCCCGCCTTTATTTCGCTTCACCAACTGAGCTACGGCCGAGTTTTGATTTACTGTAATACGCACGTGTTTTCCCCTATTTACGACTGCAAAGGACTATGGGTAACAAAGACAATTTTCCACATGGAGTACCCCCACCGTCCGTTTAAACATTTAGATTAACTCTAGGGTCACCTCGGTTTTCGGACAAAATTTCGCGCTTGTTGTGTTCCTCTATCATCACAACCTCGAGAAATAACCGCGGCAGGTCCGAGAATTTGCCTTTAGTCGAACTCCAAACCTGACTTTGTTCTAAGCCCGCCAAAACGGAATGAGCCAAACATCTGCGAACACTTTTTGCTGACAAAGTCAGATTCCTCGCTGCTTTCTTCCAGAAAGTGAGCTCTTTGCTACCTTCAAGCTTAATGATGCTCTTCCAGTAGTAACTAAAGGCAAAAATATGACCCTAAAATTAACGGAATTCCCATTTCTGAAGCGAACTTTGAGCCAGTGCAGATAGTGCGATTTCAGAGCACTCGGTGAGCCCTGGATATTACAAATCAGCAGCACTTGCCATGGTTACGCCACATATGGAGTCAAGAAATCCTACGGGTCGTTTACATCCAGAAAATGGCTGAAAAAATGTCAAAAAAGCCCAGTAGTCAAAGGAGGGTTATACTAAACAAAAAACACTCTGAAAGGTAGAAAACAAACAAACACACCCCACAAATAAAAAACACAACAAAGCTTGTACAAAACAAATATTTATTGATTCACATTTCATGATTTTAGTATATATAAACAGTGTACAATTAAATAATAATTTAACATAATCTTATAGGTGTACATTTGGGGTTGAAAATAATGAAAAAGAAATGACTTTTAGTTGATCCTTATTCACTAAACTAAACATTCTTCACAAATTTCAGCAATCTGGAGCTTTGGAAATGTTTAAATCATCAAAAATTACAAGAGTTTATATAGCTGACTGACAAGGCTGTCTGTCTGTCATACAAACCCTTGTTATTTTTTTGATAACTTGTAGAGTTGCAGAAAAGGGCTAAATGTTTATAAAATGGAATGCCATCGAAATATGCATTTAATATCTCTACGTTGTCTCTTTGAGTAGAGTATTTAGAATTACTTAGCAGACTAAAATTGTACACCCTGATTCTACAAAAATAGTTTTCCACATTTAGCCAAGAACAAAAAGTAATCTACAAATGCCTTTCTAGTCTTGACGCAGAGAAAAAAAGTCATGTTCATTTTACATGCTTTGATAGTTACTTCTTGAACATCTAATAGAGGCATTTTAGTAGAATCCACTCTTAACATATGCAAATGAGAATATAAAAAACATGCTAATGAGGTGTGCGTTTAGCAAAGTACTTGAGTGAGTTGCGCTCTCGGCTTGAAATCATTAAAATAGAACACAAGTGACAACAAAAAACATTGATAGATTTCCTTGAAACCACCTTTATCAATGTTTTCACAGTGGCTTGTGGGCCCAGGGAAGAAATGAAAGCAAATAGCTAGAAGCACACCTCATTGGCATGTTATTTCACACATATGCTCATTTGCATTTTAAAAGTGGGTTATACAAAAACGGTCTAATGCGTCACTGATGACGTAACAATTAAAGCGGGAATACTAAAGCTACATTCCATGTGTCATTTAGAAGCTATTTCCATTAACATTTTTATACAATTATGCACATTCTATAGATTATATTTTACACATCGGCAGTTTATTGCACAGCTACTTAGTTGTTTCTTTAAGCAGTGGAAATAATTATTAAATTACTACCAAATTCACTGTTCTGTTCTTAGCTTAAAGATAATCTTCAGTTCATCTTTGTTGAAATATTTTTTTGATAATATTAGCACAGTGATGGCTAAACAAAATCGGAGAAAACTGAAAAACAAGAAATTCACTTGTTCCGCTGTGAATAAACGAGCTGTTATTCTTAACAATATTGCTAAATATCTCAGGCATTTGCTTGTTGCATCACTTTTAGACTTGACTGATTCTTACACAAGGAGAGTTGATTGAAATGTTTTACAAGAAAAACATCACACAAGCGTTACAGTCCTATTTAGTTACTATTTACAACACAAGTTAAAATCACATTATATCAAACAAATAAACAGCACAAAAACAGACATTCATTCAATCAACTACTCCATATCAACCCTTTTGACTTCTAAATAATAGATTGGGAAAATGAATTCACTTTCAAATACAATGTTGCTTACATTGGTAATATAGAGAAATTGCATTCTGTTTAAGGTTTCCAGTTTAGATACAGTTACATATCTTTGTAAAAATTATTCACTATATAATTGTTTGGATTCAAGAATACTTGATCAGTTTGAGGGCATTCCGTTTGAAAGTTTCTAGTTTTACTATTATTGATATGACAAAATTGAAATCCTTTCTCTGATAAATCCAATATTTGATAGCATTGTTCTCACATGACCCTTCAGTTTTTAAACCATTTTTGTTAAATTTCTTATTCCCTGGTCTCATTTGTATTCAACATTCCATACTCTTTAAAACTAGCTAGTTCAGTATAATCTGCGGTAATATTATGCTTACTATCATATTAATATTATGCATATCAGTCACAAGAAACCAGCAATTTTAGCACAAAAACTGCATTGAAAATTTCAGTAATGACCGTTTTCGCCCGTTCAGTTTTTTTCAATAGGAAAAATCACACTTTTTGGACGGCCTTGGATTTTTTTTATCCAAATAATCGTTTTGACTTTTCACAACAAAAAGCTCATTTTTCCCGCCTTTATTTCGCTTCACCAACTGAGCTACGGCCGAGTTTTGATTTACTGTAATACGCACGTGTTTTCCCCTATTTACGACTGCAAAGGACTATGGGTAACAAAGACAATTTTCCACATGGAGTACCCCCACCGTCCGTTTAAACATTTAGATTAACTCTAGGGTCACCTCGGTTTTCGGACAAAATTGCGCGCTTGTTGTGTTCCTCTATCATCACAACCTCGAGAAATAACCGCGGCAGGTCCGAGAATTTGCCTTTAGTCGAACTCCAAACCTGACTTTGTTCTAAGCCCGCCAAAACGGAATGAGCCA
Source organism: Metridium senile (assembly GCA_949775045.1). Taxonomy (NCBI): domain Eukaryota; kingdom Metazoa; phylum Cnidaria; class Anthozoa; order Actiniaria; family Metridiidae; genus Metridium; species Metridium senile. The sequence continues at coordinate 15,773,506 of OX459101.1, read as the reverse complement.
AACATCTGCGAACACTTTTTGCTGACAAAGTCAGATTCCTCGCTGCTTTCTTCCAGAAAGTGAGCTCTTTGCTACCTTCAAGCTTAATGATGCTCTTCCAGTAGTAACTAAAGGCAAAAATATGACCCTAAAATTAACGCAATTCCCATTTCTGAAGCGAACTTTGAGCCAGTGCACGCAGATAGTGCGATTTCAGAGCACTCGGTGAGCCCTGGATATTACAAATCAGCAGCACTTGCCATGGTGACGCCAAATATGGAGTCAAGATTGAAATCCTACGGGTCGTTTACATCCAGAAAATGGCTCAAAAAATGTCAAAAAAGCCCAGTAGTCGAAGGAGGGTTATACTAAACAAAAAACACTCTGAAAGGTAGAAAACAAACAAACACACCCCACAAATAAAAAACACAACAAATCTTGTACAAAACAAATATTTATTGATTCACATTTCATGATTTTAGTATATATAAACAGTGTACAATTAAATAATAATTTAACATAATCTTATAGGTGTACATTTGGGGTTGAAAATAATGAAAAAGAAATGACTTTTAGTTTATCCTTATTCACTAAACTAAACATTCTTCACAAATTTCAGCAATCTGGAGCTTTGGAAATGTTTAAATCATCAAAAATTACAAGAGTTTATATAGCTGACTGACAAGGCTGTCTGTCTGTCATACAAACCCTTGTTATTTTTTTGATAACTTGTAGAGTTGCAGAAAAGGGCTAAATGTTTATAAAATGGAATGCCATCAAAATATGCATTGAATATCTCTACATTGTCTCTTTGAGTAGAGTATTTAGAATTACTTGGCAGACTAAAATTGTACACCCTGATTCTACAAAAATATTTTTCCACGTTTAGCCAAGAACAAAAAGTAATCTACAAATGCCTTTCTAGTATTGACGCAGAGAAGAAAAAACTAATGTTCATTTTACATGCTTCGATAGTTACTTCTTGTTGTAATAGAGGTATTTTCATATAATCCACTCTTAACATGTGCAAATGAGAATATAAACAACATGCAAATGAGGTGTGCGTGTAGCAAAGTACTTGAGTGAGTTGTGCTCTCGGCTTGAAATAATTAAAATAGAACACGAGTGACAACAAAAAACATTGATCAATTTCCCCAAAATCACCTTTATCAATGTTTTCACAGTGGCTTGTGGGCTCAGGGAAGAAATGAAAGCAAATAGCTAGAAACACACCTCATTAGCATGTTATTTCACACATATGCTCATTTGCATTAATTTTAAAAAGTGGGTTATACAAAAACAGTCTAATGCGTCACTGATGACGTAAAAATTAAAGCGGGAATACTAAAGCTACTTTTCATGTGCCATTTAGCAGCTATTTCCATTAACATTTTTATACAATTATGCACATTCTATAGATTATATTTTACACATCAGCAGTTTATTGCACAGCTACTTAGTTGTTTCTTTAAGCAGTGGAAATTATTATTTGTAATATTAAATTACTACCAAATACACTGTTCTGTTGTTAGCTTAAAGATAATCTTCAATTCATCTTTGTTGAACTATTTGTTGGATAATATTAGCACACTGATGGCTAAACAAAATTGGAAAAACTGAAAAACAAGAAATTCACTTGTTCCGCTGTGAATAGACGAGCTGTTATTCTTAACAATATTGCTAAATATCTCAGGCATTTGCTTGTTGCATCACTTTTAGACTTGACTGATTCTTACACAACGAGAGTTGATGGAAATGTTTTACAAGAAAAACATCACAGAAGCGTTACAGTCCTATTTAGTTACTATTTACAACACAAGTTCAAATCACATTTTATCAAACAAATAAACAGCACAAAAACAGACATTCGTTCAATCAACTACTCCATATTAACCCTTTTGACTTCTAAATAATAGATTGGAAAAATGAATTCACTTTCAAATACAATGTTGCTTACATTGGTTTTTTTGACATTTTTGAGCGATTTTCTGGATATAAACGATACGTAGAACTTCTTGACTCCATATTTGGCGTTACCATGTAAAGTGCTGCTGTTTTGTAATCTCAGGGGCTCAAGTTCTCAGGCCACATGACTTTTAGATGGTTTCGAAGCACCGTTGGATATTTTCCACTGGCTCAAAGTTGGCTTAAATGGGAATGTCGTTAATTTTAGGGTCATATTTTGCCTTTAGTCACTACTGGAAGAGCATCATTAAGCTTCAAGGTAGCAAAGAGCTCACTTTCTGGAAGAAAGCAGCGAGGAATCTCACTTTGTCAGCAAAAAACGATCGATGTGTGGTTCATTGGGTTTTGGCGGGCTTAGAACAAAGTTAGGTTTGGAGTTCGACTAAAGGCAAATTCTCGGACCTGCCGCGGCTATTGATCGAAGTTGTGATAATAGAGGAACACAACAAGCGCGAAATTTTGTCAGAAAACTGAGGTGACCCAAGACTTATAAAAACTGTATAAAAGGACGGCGGGGGGTACTCCATGTGTAAAATTGTCATGGTTACCCACAATGCTTTGCAGTCGTAAATACTTGAAAACACGTGCGTATCAAAATGGCCGTAATCAAACGACCGCAGCTCAGTTCGTGAAGTGAAAAGAAGTGAAACTGAAAACTTGCCAAAGCTCAAGGACTGAATTTTGTTGTAAAAACGGCCTTTTCGTCTAAAAACGATTTTTTCGATAAAAAATCCACTATTTTCACTATTGAAAAATAAGGCAAAAACGGTCATTTTTGACTTTCCTAAAGTTCACATGGAATTTTTGTGCTAAAATTGCTTGTTTCTTTTGACTGACATGCTATGAAAAACTTCCTAGTGCTTACTAACATTCAAACGGCTGGGAAAATTTGGCTTGTTTAAAAAAGTTAGAATTTTTCAAAGCAAGGTCGTTTTTTTACGGGCGGTTTCGGGCGCCGTAGGAGTCAACGGGTTAATTAGTGTTTGAATTGAGAACTATTTTATGTTCAACAGTCAACCTACATGTCAGTCGCAACAGACGTCAACCTACTATGATCAGGTCCTGCTGATTAAACAACACTGAAAGACTAAAAAAAATACAACAAATCTTGTACAAAACAAATATTTATTGATTCACATTTCATGATTTTAGTATATATAAACAGTGTACAATTAAATAATAATTTAACATAATCTTATAGGTGTACATTTGGGGTTGAAAAGAATGAAAAAGAAATGACTTTTAGTTGATCCTTATTCACTAAACTAAACATTCTTCACAAATTTCAGCAATCTGGAGCTTTGAAAATGTTGAAATCATCAAAAATTGCAAGAGTTTATATAGCTGACTGACAAGGCTGTCTGTCTGTCATACAAACCCTTGTTATTTTTGATAACTTGTAGAGTTGCAGAAAAGGGCTAAATGTTTATAAAATGGAATGCCATCAAAATATGCATTTAATATGATCTCTACGTTGTCTCTTTGAGTAGAGTATTTAGAATTACTTGGCAGACTAAAATTGTACACCCTGATTCTACAAAAATATTTTTCCACGTTTAGCCAAGAACAAAAAGTAATCTACAAATGCCTTTCTAGTATTGACGCAGAGAAAAAAAAACTAATGTTCATTTTACATGCTTCGATAGTTACTTCTTGTTGTAATAGAGGTATTTTCGTATAATCCACTCTTAACATGTGCAAATGAGAATATAAACAACATGCAAATGAGGTGTGCGTGTAGCAAAGTACTTGAGTGAGTTGTGCTCTCGGCTTGAAATAATTAAAATAGAACATGAGTGACAACAAAAAACATTGATCAATTTCCTCAAAACCACCTTTATCAATGTTTTCACAGTGGCTTGTGGGCTCAGGGAAGAAATGAAAGCAAATAGCTAGAAACACACCTCATTAGCATGTTATTTCACACATATGCTCATTTGCATTAATTTTAAAAAGTGGGTTATACAAAAACAGTCTAATGCGTCACTGATGACGTAAAAATTAAAGCGGGAATACTAAAGCTACTTTTCATGTGCCATTTAGCAGCTATTTCCATTAACATTTTTATACAATTATGCACATTCTATAGATTATATTTTACACATCAGCAGTTTATTGCACAGCTACTTAGTTGTTTCTTTAAGCAGTGGAAATAATTATTTGTAATATTAAATTACTACCAAATTCACTGTTCTGTTGTTAGCTTAAAGATAATCTTCAATTCATCTTTGTTGAACTATTTGTTGGATAATATTAGCACACTGATGGCTAAACAAAATTGGAAAAACTGAAAAACAAGAAATTCACTTGTTCCGCTGTGAATAGACGAGCTGTTATTCTTAACAATATTGCTAAATATCTCAGGCATTTGCTTGTTGCATCACTTTTAGACTTGACTGATTCTTACACAACGAGAGTTGATGGAAATGTTTTACAAGAAAAACATCACAGAAGCGTTACAGTCCTATTTAGTTACTATTTACAACACAAGTTCAAATCACATTTTATCAAACAAATAAACAGCACAAAAACAGACATTCGTTCAATCAACTACTCCATATTAACCCTTTTGACTTCTAAATAATAGATTGGAAAAATGAATTCACTTTCAAATACAATGTTGCTTACATTGGTTTTTTTGACATTTTTGAGCGATTTTCTGGATATAAACGATACGTAGAACTTCTTGACTCCATATTTGGCGTTACCATGTAAAGTGCTGCTGTTTTGTAATCTCAGGGGCTCAAGTTCTCAGGCCACATGACTTTTAGATGGTTTCGAAGCACCGTTGGATATTTTCCACTGGCTCAAAGTTGGCTTAAATGGGAATGTCGTTAATTTTAGGGTCATATTTTGCCTTTAGTCACTACTGGAAGAGCATCATTAAGCTTCAAGGTAGCAAAGAGCTCACTTTCTGGAAGAAAGCAGCGAGGAATCTCACTTTGTCAGCAAAAAACGATCGATGTGTGGTTCATTGGGTTTTGGCGGGCTTAGAACAAAGTTAGGTTTGGAGTTCGACTAAAGGCAAATTCTCGGACCTGCCGCGGCTATTGATCGAAGTTGTGATGATAGAGGAACACAACAAGCGCGAAATTTTGTCAGAAAACTGAGGTGACCCAAGACTTATAAAAACTGTATAAAAGGACGGCGGGGGGTACTCCATGTGTAAAATTGTCATGGTTACCCACAATGCTTTGCAGTCGTAAATACTTGAAAACACGTGCGTATCAAAATGGCCGTAATCAAACGACCGCAGCTCAGTTCGTGAAGTGAAAAGAAGTGAAACTGAAAACTTGCCAAAGCTCAAGGACTGAATTTTGTTGTAAAAACGGCCTTTTCGTCTAAAAACGATTTTTTCGATAAAAAATCCACTATTTTCACTATTGAAAAATAAGGCAAAAACGGTCATTTTTGACTTTCCTAAAGTTCACATGGAATTTTTGTGCTAAAATTGCTTGTTTCTTTTGACTGACATGCTATGAAAAACTTCCTAGTGCTTACTAACATTCAAACGGCTGGGAAAATTTGGCTTGTTTAAAAAAGTTAGAATTTTTCAAAGCAAGGTCGTTTTTTTACGGGCGGTTTCGGGCGCCGTAGGAGTCAACGGGTTAATTAGTGTTTGAATTGAGAACTATTTTATGTTCAACAGTCAACCTACATGTCAGTCGCAACAGACGTCAACCTACTATGATCAGGTCCTGCTGATTAAACAACACTGAAAGACTAAAAAAAATACAACAAATCTTGTACAAAACAAATATTTATTGATTCACATTTCATGATTTTAGTATATATAAACAGTGTACAATTAAATAATAATTTAACATAATCTTATAGGTGTACATTTGGGGTTGAAAAGAATGAAAAAGAAATGACTTTTAGTTGATCCTTATTCACTAAACTAAACATTCTTCACAAATTTCAGCAATCTGGAGCTTTGAAAATGTTGAAATCATCAAAAATTGCAAGAGTTTATATAGCTGACTGACAAGGCTGTCTGTCTGTCATACAAACCCTTGTTATTTTTGATAACTTGTAGAGTTGCAGAAAAGGGCTAAATGTTTATAAAATGGAATGCCATCAAAATATGCATTTAATATGATCTCTACGTTGTCTCTTTGAGTAGAGTATTTAGAATTACTTGGCAGACTAAAATTGTACACCCTGATTCTACAAAAATATTTTTCCACGTTTAGCCAAGAACAAAAAGTAATCTACAAATGCCTTTCTAGTATTGACGCAGAGAAGAAAAAACTAATGTTCATTTTACATGCTTCGATAGTTACTTCTTGTTGTAATAGAGGTATTTTCATATAATCCACTCTTAACATGTGCAAATGAGAATATAAACAACATGCAAATGAGGTGTGCGTGTAGCAAAGTACTTGAGTGAGTTGTGCTCTCGGCTTGAAATAATTAAAATAGAACATGAGTGACAACAAAAAACATTGATCAATTTCCTCAAAATCACCTTTATCAATGTTTTCACAGTGGCTTGTGGGCTCAGGGAACAAATGAAAGCAAATAGCTAGAAACACACCTCATTAGCATGTTATTTCACACATATGCTCATTTGCATTAATTTTAAAAAGTGGGTTATACAAAAACAGTCTAATGCGTCACTGATGACGTAAAAATTAAAGCGGGAATACTAAAGCTACTTTTCATGTGCCATTTAGCAGCTATTTCCATTAACATTTTTATACAATTATGCACATTCTATAGATTATATTTTACACATCAGCAGTTTATTGCACAGCTACTTAGTTGTTTCTTTAAGCAGTGGAAATAATTATTTGTAATATTAAATTACTACCAAATTCACTGTTCTGTTGTTAGCTTAAAGATAATCTTCAATTCATCTTTGTTGAACTATTTGTTGGATAATATTAGCACACTGATGGCTAAACAAAATTGGAAAAACTGAAAAACAAGAAATTCACTTGTTCCGCTGTGAATAGACGAGCTGTTATTCTTAACAATATTGCTAAATATCTCAGGCATTTGCTTGTTGCATCACTTTTAGACTTGACTGATTCTTACACAACGAGAGTTGATGGAAATGTTTTACAAGAAAAACATCACAGAAGCGTTACAGTCCTATTTAGTTACTATTTACAACACAAGTTCAAATCACATTTTATCAAACAAATAAACAGCACAAAAACAGACATTCGTTCAATCAACTACTCCATATTAACCCTTTTGACTTCTAAATAATAGATTGGAAAAATGAATTCACTTTCAAATACAATGTTGCTTACATTGGTTTTTTTGACATTTTTGAGCGATTTTCTGGATATAAACGATACGTAGAACTTCTTGACTCCATATTTGGCGTTACCATGGAAAGTGCTGCTGTTTTGTAATCTCAGGGGCTCAAGTTCTCAGGCCACATGACTTTTAGATGGTTTCGAAGCACCGTTGGATATTTTCCACTGGCTCAAAGTTGGCTTAAATGGGAATTTCGTTAATTTTAGGGTCATATTTTGCCTTTAGTCACTACTGGAAGAGCATCATTAAGCTTCAAGGTAGCAAAGAGCTCACTTTCTGGAAGAAAGCAGCGAGGAATCTCACTTTGTCAGCAAAAAACGATCGATGTGTGGTTCATTGGGTTTTGGCGGGCTTAGAACAAAGTTAGGTTTGGAGTTCGACTAAAGGCAAATTCTCGGACCTGCCGCGGCTATTGATCGAAGTTGTGATGATAGAGGAACACAACAAGCGCGAAATTTTGTCAGAAAACTGAGGTGACCCAAGACTTATAAAAACTGTATAAAAGGACGGCGGGGGGTACTCCATGTGTAAAATTGTCATGGTTACCCACAATGCTTTGCAGTCGTAATTACTTGAAAACACGTGCGTATCAAAATGGCCGTAATCAAACGAGCGCAGCTCAGTTCGTGATCATGAAGTGAAAAAAAGTAAAAAAAACTTGCCAAAGCTATAGCACAAGGACTGAATTTTGTTGTGAAAACGGCCTTTTCGTCTAGAAACGATTTTTTCGATAAAAAATCCAAGGTCAAAAAAAGCGTGATTTTCACTATTGAAAAATAAGGCAAAAACGGTCGTTTTTGACTTTCCTAAAGTTCATATGGAATTTTTGTGCTAAAATTGCTTGTTTCTTTTGACTGACATGCTATGAAAATTTGACAAACTTCCTAGTGCTTACTAACATTCAAACGCCGTAGGAGTCAAAGGGTTAATTAGTGTTTGAATTGAGAAATATTTTATGTTCAACAGTCAACCTACTATGATCATGTCCTGCTGATTAAACAACACTGAAAGACTAAAAAAAATACAACAAATCTTGTACAAAACAAATATTTATTGATTCACATTTCATGATTTTAGTATATATAAACAGTGTACAATTAAATAATAATTTAACATAATCTTATAGGTGTACATTTGGGGTTGAAAAGAATGAAAAAGAAATGACTTTTAGTTGATCCTTATTCACTAAACTAAACATTCTTCACAAATTTCAGCAATCTGGAGCTTTGGAAATGTTGAAATCATCAAAAATTGCAAGAGTTTATATAGCTGACTGACCGGCAAGGCTGTCTGTCTGTCATACAAACCCTTGTTATTTTTGATAACTTGTAGAGTTGCAGAAAAGGGCTAAATGTTTATAAAATGGAATGCCATCAAAATATGCATTTAATATGATCTCTACATTGTCTCTTTGAGTAGAGTATTTAGAATTACTTGGCAGACTAAAATTGTACACCCTGATTCTACAAAAATATTTTTCCACATTTAGCCAAGAACAAATTAAAAGTAATCTACAAATGCCTTTCTAGTATTGACGCAGAGAAAAAAACTAATGTTCATTTTACATGCTTCGATAGTTACTTCTTGTTGTAATAGAGGTATTTTCGTATAATCCACTCTTAACATGTGCAAATGAGAATATAAACAACATGCAAATGAGGTGTGCGTGTAGCAAAGTACTTGAGTGAGTTGTGCTCTCGGCTTGAAATAATTAAAATAGAACATGAGTGACAACAAAAAACATTGATCAATTTCCTCAAAATCACCTTTATCAATGTTTTCACAGTGGCTTGTGGGCTCAGGGAAGAAATGAAAGCAAATAGCTAGAAACACACCTCATTAGCATGTTATTTCATACATATGCTCATTTGCATTAATTTTAAAAAGTGGGTTATACAAAAACAGTCTAATGCGTCACTGATGACGTAAAAATTAAAGCGGGAATACTAAAGCTACTTTTCATGTGCCATTTAGCAGCTATTTCCATTAACATTTTTATACAATTATGCACATTCTATAGATTATATTTTACACATCAGCAGTTTATTGCACAGCTACTTAGTTGTTTCTTTAAGCAGTGGAAATAATTATTTGTAATATTAAATTACTACCAAATTCACTGTTCTGTTGTTAGCTTAAAGATAATCTTCAATTCATCTTTGTTGAACTATTTTTTGGATAATATTAGCACACTGATGGCTAAACAAAATTGGAAAAACTGAAAAACAAGAAATTCACTTGTTCCGCTGTGAATAGACGAGCTGTTTTTCTTAACAATATTGCTAAATATCTCAGGCATTTGCTTGTTGCATCACTTTTAGACTTGACTGATTCTTACACAACGAGAGTTGATGGAAATGTTTTACAAGAAAAACATCACAGAAGCGTTACAGTCCTATTTAGTTACTATTTACAACACAAGTTCAAATCACATTTTATCAAACAAATAAACAGCACAAAAACAGACATTCGTTCAATCAACTACTCCATATTAACCCTTTTGACTTCTAAATAGTAGATTGGAAAAATGAATTCACTTTCAAATACAATGGTGCTTACATTGGTAATGGAAAAATTGCATTCTGTTTAAGGTTTCCAGTTTAGATACAGTTACATATCTTTGTAAAAATTATTCAATGATATTCGTTTGGATTGATCAATACTTCATCTGTTTGAGGGCATTCCGTTGAAAGTTTCTAGTTTTACTATTATTGATCATATGACAAAATTGATATTGAAATCCTTTCTCTGACAAATCCAATATTTGATAGCATTGTTCTTGCATGATCCTTCAGTTTTTCAACCATTTTTGTTCAATTTGTTATTCCCTGGTCTCATTTGTATTCAATATTTCATACTCCTCAAAACGAGTTCAGTATGGCTCATTAATAATCTGTAATATTCTGGTTCCAGCTGTCACTGAATTACACAACTTGGGCTGTCCTTTTCCTTAAGTAGTTTAGTCGGCTTGTATCTTTCTAAATAGGCTAGCTGTTTAGCATTTATAGCTCCCCTACGTTTCCTGAAATCAAAATACCCAGTTACAATGATACATGCAAGAACATTCAATGTCAGATTACTCTTTTGACTTTCAAGGCATGGACTACTGGGCCTTTTTGACATTTTTGAGCGATTTTCTGGATATAAACGATACGTAGGACTTCTTGACTCCATATTCGGCGTTACCATGGAAAGTGCTGCTGTTTTGTAATCTCAGGGGCTCAAGTTCTCAGGCCACATGACTTTTAGATGGTTTCGAAGCATCGTTGGATATTTCCACTGGCTCAAAGTTGGCTTAAATGGAAATTTCGTTAATTTTAGGGTCATATTTTGCCTTTAGTCACTACTGGAAGAGCATCATTAAGCTTCAAGGTAGCAAAGAGCTCACTTTCTGGAAGAAAGCAGCGAGGAATCTCACTTTGTCAGCAAAAAACGATCGATGTTTGGTTCATTGGGTTTTGGCGGGCTTAGAACAAAGTCAGGTTTGGAGTTGGACTAAAGGCAAATTCTCGGACCTGCCGCGGCTATTGATCGAAGTTGTGATGATAGAGGAACACAACAAGCGCGAAATTTTGGCAGAAAACCGAGGTGACCCAAGACTTGTAAAAAATGTCTAAAAGGACGGCGGGGGGTACTCCATGTTTAAAATTGTCATGGTTACCCACAATGCTTTGCAGTCGTAAATACTTGAAAACACGTGCGTATCAAAATGGCCGTAATCAAACGACCGCAACTCAGTTCCTGAAGTGAAAAGAAGTGAAACTGAAAACTTGCCAAAGCTCAAGGACTGAATTTTGTTGTAAAAACGGCCTTTTCGTCTAAAAACGATTTTTTCGATAAAAAATCCACTATTTTCACTATTGAAAAATAAGGCAAAAACGGTCATTTTTGACTTTCCTAAAGTTCACATGGAATTTTTGTGCTAAAATTGCTTGTTTCTTTTGACTGACATGCTATGAAAATTTGAAAAACTTCCTAGTGCTTACTAACATTCAAACGGCTGGGAAATTTTGGCTTGTTTAAAAAAGTTAGAATTTTTCAAAGCAAGGTCGTTTTTTACGGGCGGTTTCGGGCGCCGTATTAGTCAAAGGGTTAATTAGTGTTTGAATTGAGAACTATTTTATGTTCAACAGTCAACCTACATGTCAGTCGCAACAGACGTCAACCTACTATGATCATGTCCTGCTGATTAAACAACACTGAAAGACTAAAAAAAATACAACAAAGCTTGTACAAAACAAATATTTATTGATTCACATTTCATGATTTTAGTATATATAAACAGTGTACAATTAAATAATAATTTAACATAATCTTATAGGTGTACATTTGGGGTTGAAAAGAATGAAAAAGAAATGACTTTTAGTTGATCCTTATTCACTAAACTAAACATTCTTCACAAATTTCAGCAATCTGGAGCTTTGGAAATGTTCAAATCATCAAAAATTGCAAGAGTTTATATACCCGACTGACAAGGCTGTCTGTCTGTCATACAAACCCTTGTTATTTTTGATAACTTGTAGAGTTGCAGAAAAGGGCTAAATGTTTATAAAATGGAATGCCATCAAAATATGCATTTAATATGATCTCTACATTGTCTCTTTGAGTAGAGTATTTAGAATTACTTGGCAGACTAAAATTGTACACCCTGATTCTACAAAAATATTTTTCCACGTTTAGCCAAGAACAAAAAGTAATCTACAAATGCCTTTCTAGTATTGACGCAGAGAAAAAAACTAATGTTCATTTTACATGCTTCGATAGTTACTTCTTGTTGTAATAGAGGTATTTTCGTATAATCCACTCTTAACATGTGCAAATGAGAATATAAACAACATGCAAATGAGGTGTGCGTGTAGCAAAGTACTTGAGTGAGTTGTGCTCTCGGCTTGAAATAATTAAAATAGAACATGAGTGACAACAAAAAACATTGATCAATTTCCTCAAAATCACCTTTATCAATGTTTTCACAGTGGCTTGTGGGCTCAGGGAAGAAATGAAAGCAAATAGCTAGAAACACACCTCATTAGCATGTTATTTCATACATATGCTCATTTGCATTAATTTTAAAAAGTGGGTTATACAAAAACAGTCTAATGCGTCACTGATGACGTAAAAATTAAAGCGGGAATACTAAAGCTACTTTTCATGTGCCATTTAGCAGCTATTTCCATTAACATTTTTATACAATTATGCACATTCTATAGATTATATTTTACACATCAGCAGTTTATTGCACAGCTACTTAGTTGTTTCTTTAAGCAGTGGAAATAATTATTTGTAATATTAAATTACTACCAAATTCACTGTTCTGTTGTTAGCTTAAAGATAATCTTCAATTCATCTTTGTTGAACTATTTTTTGGATAATATTAGCACACTGATGGCTAAACAAAATTGGAAAAACTGAAAAACAAGAAATTCACTTGTTCCGCTGTGAATAGACGAGCTGTTTTTCTTAACAATATTGCTAAATATCTCAGGCATTTGCTTGTTGCATCACTTTTAGACTTGACTGATTCTTACACAACGAGAGTTGATGGAAATGTTTTACAAGAAAAACATCACAGAAGCGTTACAGTCCTATTTAGTTACTATTTACAACACAAGTTCAAATCACATTTTATCAAACAAATAAACAGCACAAAAACAGACATTCGTTCAATCAACTACTCCATATTAACCCTTTTGACTTCTAAATAGTAGATTGGAAAAATGAATTCACTTTCAAATACAATGGTGCTTACATTGGTAATGGAAAAATTGCATTCTGTTTAAGGTTTCCAGTTTAGATACAGTTACATATCTTTGTAAAAATTATTCAATGATATTCGTTTGGATTGATCAATACTTCATCTGTTTGAGGGCATTCCGTTGAAAGTTTCTAGTTTTACTATTATTGATCATATGACAAAATTGATATTGAAATCCTTTCTCTGACAAATCCAATATTTGATAGCATTGTTCTTGCATGATCCTTCAGTTTTTCAACCATTTTTGTTCAATTTGTTATTCCCTGGTCTCATTTGTATTCAATATTTCATACTCCTCAAAACGAGTTCAGTATGGCTCATTAATAATCTGTAATATTCTGGTTCCAGCTGTCACTGAATTACACAACTTGGGCTGTCCTTTTCCTTAAGTAGTTTAGTCGGCTTGTATCTTTCTAAATAGGCTAGCTGTTTAGCATTTATAGCTCCCCTACGTTTCCTGAAATCAAAATACCCAGTTACAATGATACATGCAAGAACATTCAATGTCAGATTACTCTTTTGACTTTCAAGGCATGGACTACTGGGCCTTTTTGACATTTTTGAGCGATTTTCTGGATATAAACGATACGTAGGACTTCTTGACTCCATATTCGGCGTTACCATGGAAAGTGCTGCTGTTTTGTAATCTCAGGGGCTCAAGTTCTCAGGCCACATGACTTTTAGATGGTTTCGAAGCATCGTTGGATATTTCCACTGGCTCAAAGTTGGCTTAAATGGAAATTTCGTTAATTTTAGGGTCATATTTTGCCTTTAGTCACTACTGGAAGAGCATCATTAAGCTTCAAGGTAGCAAAGAGCTCACTTTCTGGAAGAAAGCAGCGAGGAATCTCACTTTGTCAGCAAAAAACGATCGATGTTTGGTTCATTGGGTTTTGGCGGGCTTAGAACAAAGTCAGGTTTGGAGTTGGACTAAAGGCAAATTCTCGGACCTGCCGCGGCTATTGATCGAAGTTGTGATGATAGAGGAACACAACAAGCGCGAAATTTTGGCAGAAAACCGAGGTGACCCAAGACTTGTAAAAAATGTCTAAAAGGACGGCGGGGGGTACTCCATGTTTAAAATTGTCATGGTTACCCACAATGCTTTGCAGTCGTAAATACTTGAAAACACGTGCGTATCAAAATGGCCGTAATCAAACGACCGCAACTCAGTTCCTGAAGTGAAAAGAAGTGAAACTGAAAACTTGCCAAAGCTCAAGGACTGAATTTTGTTGTAAAAACGGCCTTTTCGTCTAAAAACGATTTTTTCGATAAAAAATCCACTATTTTCACTATTGAAAAATAAGGCAAAAACGGTCATTTTTGACTTTCCTAAAGTTCACATGGAATTTTTGTGCTAAAATTGCTTGTTTCTTTTGACTGACATGCTATGAAAATTTGAAAAACTTCCTAGTGCTTACTAACATTCAAACGGCTGGGAAATTTTGGCTTGTTTAAAAAAGTTAGAATTTTTCAAAGCAAGGTCGTTTTTTACGGGCGGTTTCGGGCGCCGTATTAGTCAAAGGGTTAATTAGTGTTTGAATTGAGAACTATTTTATGTTCAACAGTCAACCTACATGTCAGTCGCAACAGACGTCAACCTACTATGATCATGTCCTGCTGATTAAACAACACTGAAAGACTAAAAAAAATACAACAAAGCTTGTACAAAACAAATATTTATTGATTCACATTTCATGATTTTAGTATATATAAACAGTGTACAATTAAATAATAATTTAACATAATCTTATAGGTGTACATTTGGGGTTGAAAAGAATGAAAAAGAAATGACTTTTAGTTGATCCTTATTCACTAAACTAAACATTCTTCACAAATTTCAGCAATCTGGAGCTTTGGAAATGTTCAAATCATCAAAAATTGCAAGAGTTTATATACCCGACTGACAAGGCTGTCTGTCTGTCATACAAACCCTTGTTATTTTTGATAACTTGTAGAGTTGCAGAAAAGGGCTAAATGTTTATAAAATGGAATGCCATCAAAATATGCATTTAATATGATCTCTACATTGTCTCTTTGAGTAGAGTATTTAGAATTACTTGGCAGACTAAAATTGTACACCCTGATTCTACAAAAATATTTTTCCACGTTTAGCCAAGAACAAAAAGTAATCTACAAATGCCTTTCTAGTATTGACGCAGAGAAAAAAACTAATGTTCATTTTACATGCTTCGATAGTTACTTCTTGTTGTAATAGAGGTATTTTCGTATAATCCACTCTTAACATGTGCAAATGAGAATATAAACAACATGCAAATGAGGTGTGCGTGTAGCAAAGTACTTGAGTGAGTTGTGCTCTCGGCTTGAAATAATTAAAATAGAACATGAGTGACAACAAAAAACATTGATCAATTTCCTCAAAATCACCTTTATCAATGTTTTCACAGTGGCTTGTGGGCTCAGGGAAGAAATGAAAGCAAATAGCTAGAAACACACCTCATTAGCATGTTATTTCATACATATGCTCATTTGCATTAATTTTAAAAAGTGGGTTATACAAAAACAGTCTAATGCGTCACTGATGACGTAAAAATTAAAGCGGGAATACTAAAGCTACTTTTCATGTGCCATTTAGCAGCTATTTCCATTAACATTTTTATACAATTATGCACATTCTATAGATTATATTTTACACATCAGCAGTTTATTGCACAGCTACTTAGTTGTTTCTTTAAGCAGTGGAAATAATTATTTGTAATATTAAATTACTACCAAATTCACTGTTCTGTTGTTAGCTTAAAGATAATCTTCAATTCATCTTTGTTGAACTATTTTTTGGATAATATTAGCACACTGATGGCTAAACAAAATTGGAAAAACTGAAAAACAAGAAATTCACTTGTTCCGCTGTGAATAGACGAGCTGTTTTTCTTAACAATATTGCTAAATATCTCAGGCATTTGCTTGTTGCATCACTTTTAGACTTGACTGATTCTTACACAACGAGAGTTGATGGAAATGTTTTACAAGAAAAACATCACAGAAGCGTTACAGTCCTATTTAGTTACTATTTACAACACAAGTTCAAATCACATTTTATCAAACAAATAAACAGCACAAAAACAGACATTCGTTCAATCAACTACTCCATATTAACCCTTTTGACTTCTAAATAGTAGATTGGAAAAATGAATTCACTTTCAAATACAATGGTGCTTACATTGGTAATGGAAAAATTGCATTCTGTTTAAGGTTTCCAGTTTAGATACAGTTACATATCTTTGTAAAAATTATTCAATGATATTCGTTTGGATTGATCAATACTTCATCTGTTTGAGGGCATTCCGTTGAAAGTTTCTAGTTTTACTATTATTGATCATATGACAAAATTGATATTGAAATCCTTTCTCTGACAAATCCAATATTTGATAGCATTGTTCTTGCATGATCCTTCAGTTTTTCAACCATTTTTGTTCAATTTGTTATTCCCTGGTCTCATTTGTATTCAATATTTCATACTCCTCAAAACGAGTTCAGTATGGCTCATTAATAATCTGTAATATTCTGGTTCCAGCTGTCACTGAATTACACAACTTGGGCTGTCCTTTTCCTTAAGTAGTTTAGTCGGCTTGTATCTTTCTAAATAGGCTAGCTGTTTAGCATTTATAGCTCCCCTACGTTTCCTGAAATCAAAATACCCAGTTACAATGATACATGCAAGAACATTCAATGTCAGATTACTCTTTTGACTTTCAAGGCATGGACTACTGGGCCTTTTTGACATTTTTGAGCGATTTTCTGGATATAAACGATACGTAGGACTTCTTGACTCCATATTCGGCGTTACCATGGAAAGTGCTGCTGTTTTGTAATCTCAGGGGCTCAAGTTCTCAGGCCACATGACTTTTAGATGGTTTCGAAGCATCGTTGGATATTTCCACTGGCTCAAAGTTGGCTTAAATGGAAATTTCGTTAATTTTAGGGTCATATTTTGCCTTTAGTCACTACTGGAAGAGCATCATTAAGCTTCAAGGTAGCAAAGAGCTCACTTTCTGGAAGAAAGCAGCGAGGAATCTCACTTTGTCAGCAAAAAACGATCGATGTTTGGTTCATTGGGTTTTGGCGGGCTTAGAACAAAGTCAGGTTTGGAGTTGGACTAAAGGCAAATTCTCGGACCTGCCGCGGCTATTGATCGAAGTTGTGATGATAGAGGAACACAACAAGCGCGAAATTTTGGCAGAAAACCGAGGTGACCCAAGACTTGTAAAAAATGTCTAAAAGGACGGCGGGGGGTACTCCATGTTTAAAATTGTCATGGTTACCCACAATGCTTTGCAGTCGTAAATACTTGAAAACACGTGCGTATCAAAATGGCCGTAATCAAACGACCGCAACTCAGTTCCTGAAGTGAAAAGAAGTGAAACTGAAAACTTGCCAAAGCTCAAGGACTGAATTTTGTTGTAAAAACGGCCTTTTCGTCTAAAAACGATTTTTTCGATAAAAAATCCACTATTTTCACTATTGAAAAATAAGGCAAAAACGGTCATTTTTGACTTTCCTAAAGTTCACATGGAATTTTTGTGCTAAAATTGCTTGTTTCTTTTGACTGACATGCTATGAAAATTTGAAAAACTTCCTAGTGCTTACTAACATTCAAACGGCTGGGAAATTTTGGCTTGTTTAAAAAAGTTAGAATTTTTCAAAGCAAGGTCGTTTTTTACGGGCGGTTTCGGGCGCCGTATTAGTCAAAGGGTTAATTAGTGTTTGAATTGAGAACTATTTTATGTTCAACAGTCAACCTACATGTCAGTCGCAACAGACGTCAACCTACTATGATCATGTCCTGCTGATTAAACAACACTGAAAGACTAAAAAAAATACAACAAAGCTTGTACAAAACAAATATTTATTGATTCACATTTCATGATTTTAGTATATATAAACAGTGTACAATTAAATAATAATTTAACATAATCTTATAGGTGTACATTTGGGGTTGAAAAGAATGAAAAAGAAATGACTTTTAGTTGATCCTTATTCACTAAACTAAACATTCTTCACAAATTTCAGCAATCTGGAGCTTTGGAAATGTTCAAATCATCAAAAATTGCAAGAGTTTATATACCCGACTGACAAGGCTGTCTGTCTGTCATACAAACCCTTGTTATTTTTGATAACTTGTAGAGTTGCAGAAAAGGGCTAAATGTTTATAAAATGGAATGCCATCAAAATATGCATTTAATATGATCTCTACGTTGTCTCTTTGAGTAGAGTATTTAGAATTACTTGGCAGACTAAAATTGTACACCCTGATTCTACAAAAATATTTTTCCACGTTTAGCCAAGAACAAAAAGTAATCTACAAATGCCTTTCTAGTATTGACGCAGAGAAAAAAAAACTAATGTTCATTTTACATGCTTCGATAGTTACTTCTTGTTGTAATAGAGGTATTTTCGTATAATCCACTCTTAACATGTGCAAATGAGAATATAAACAACATGCAAATGAGGTGTGCGTGTAGCAAAGTACTTGAGTGAGTTGTGCTCTCGGCTTGAAATAATTAAAATAGAACATGAGTGACAACAAAAAACATTGATCAATTTCCTCAAAATCACCTTTATCAATGTTTTCACAGTGGCTTGTGGGCTCAGGGAACAGATGAAAGCAAATAGCTAGAAGCACACCTCATTAGCATGTTATTTCACACATATGCTCATTTGCATTAATTTTAAAAAGTGGGTTATACAAAAACAGTCTAATGCGTCACTGATGACGTAAAAATTAAAGCGGGAATACTAAAGCTACTTTTCATGTGCCATTTAGCAGCTATTTCCATTAACATTTTTATACAATTATGCACATTCTATAGATTATATTTTACACATCAGCAGTTTATTGCACAGCTACTTAGTTGTTTCTTTAAGCAGTGGAAATAATTATTTGTAATATTAAATTACTACCAAATTCACTGTTCTGTTGTTAGCTTAAAGATAATCTTCAATTCATCTTTGTTGAACTATTTGTTGGATAATATTAGCACACTGATGGCTAAACAAAATTGGAAAAACTGAAAAACAAGAAATTCACTTGTTCCGCTGTGAATAGACGAGCTGTTATTCTTAACAATATTGCTAAATATCTCAGGCATTTGCTTGTTGCATCACTTTTAGACTTGACTGATTCTTACACAACGAGAGTTGATGGAAATGTTTTACAAGAAAAACATCACAGAAGCGTTACAGTCCTATTTAGTTACTATTTACAACACAAGTTCAAATCACATTTTATCAAACAAATAAACAGCACAAAAACAGACATTCGTTCAATCAACTACTCCATATTAACCCTTTTGACTTCTAAATAATAGATTGGAAAAATGAATTCACTTTCAAATACAATGTTGCTTACATTGGTTTTTTTGACATTTTTGAGCGATTTTCTGGATATAAACGATACGTAGAACTTCTTGACTCCATATTTGGCGTTACCATGGAAAGTGCTGCTGTTTTGTAATCTCAGGGGCTCAAGTTCTCAGGCCACATGACTTTTAGATGGTTTCGAAGCACCGTTGGATATTTTCCACTGGCTCAAAGTTGGCTTAAATGGGAATTTCGTTAATTTTAGGGTCATATTTTGCCTTTAGTCACTACTGGAAGAGCATCATTAAGCTTCAAGGTAGCAAAGAGCTCACTTTCTGGAAGAAAGCAGCGAGGAATCTCACTTTGTCAGCAAAAAACGATCGATGTTTGGTTCATTGGGTTTTGGCGGGCTTAGAACAAAGTCAGGTTTGGAGTTGGACTAAAGGCAAATTCTCGGACCTGCCGCGGCTATTGATCGAAGTTGTGATGATAGAGGAACACAACAAGCGCGAAATTTTGGCAGAAAACTGAGGTGACCCAAGACTTATAAAAACTGTATAAAAGGACGGCGGGGGGTACTCCATGTGTAAAATTGTCATGGTTACCCACAATGCTTTGCAGTCGTAAATACTTTAAAACACGTGCGTATCAAAATGACCGTATAATCAAACGAGCGCAGCTCAGTTCGTGAAGTGAAAAAAACTTGCCAAAGCTATAGCACAAGGACTGAATTTTATTGTGAAAACGGCCTTTTCGTCTAGAAACGATTTTTTCGATAAAAAAATCCAAGGTCAAAAAAGCGAGATTTTCACTATTGAAAAATAAGGCAAAAACGGTCGTTTTTGACTTTCCTAAAGTTCATATGGAATTTTTGTGCTAAAATTGCTTGTTTCTTTTGACTGACATACTATGAAAATTTGACAAACTTCCTAGTGCTGACTAACATTCAAACGGCGCTGGGAAAATTTGGCTTGTTTAAAAAAGTTAGAATTTTTCAAAGCAAGGTCGTTTTTTACGGGCGGTTTCGGGCGCCGTAGGAGTCAAAGGGTTATTTAGTGTTTGAATTGAGAACTATTTTATGTTCAACAGTCAACCTACATGTCAGTCGCAACAGACGTCAACCTACTATGATCATGTCCTGCTGATTAAACAACACTGAAAGACTAAAAAAATACAACAAATCTTGTACAAAACAAATATTTATTGATTCACATTTCATGATTTTAGTATATATAAACAGTGTACAATTAAATAATAATTTAACATAATCTTATAGGTGTACATTTGGGGTTGAAAAGAATGAAAAAGAAATGACTTTTAGTTGATCCTTATTCACTAAACTAAACATTCTTCACAAATTTCAGCAATCTGGAGCTTTGGAAATGTTGAAATCATCAAAAATTGCAAGAGTTTATATACCCGACTGACAAGGCTGTCTGTCTGTCATACAAACCCTTGTTATTTTTGATAACTTGTAGAGTTGCAGAAAAGGGCTAAATGTTTATAAAATGGAATGCCATCAAAATATGCATTTAATATGATCTCTACGTTGTCTCTTTGAGTAGAGTATTTAGAATTACTTGGCAGACTAAAATTGTACACCCTGATTCTACAAAAATATTTTTCCACGTTTAGCCAAGAACAAAAAGTAATCTACAAATGCCTTTCTAGTATTGACGCAGAGAAAAAAACTAATGTTTATTTTACATGCTTCGATACTTACTTCTTGTTGTAATAGAGGTATTTTCATATAATCCACTCTTAACATGTGCAAATGAGAATATAAACAACATGCAAATGAGGTGTGCGTGTAGCAAAGTACTTGAGTGAGTTGTGCTCTCGGCTTAAAATAATTAAAATAGAACATGAGTGACAACAAAAAACATTGATCAATTTCCTCAAAATCACCTTTATCAATGTTTTCACAGTGGCTTGTGGGCTCAGGGAACAAATGAAAGCAAATAGCTAGAAACACACCTCATTAGCATGTTATTTCACACATATGCTCATTTGCATTAATTTTAAAAAGTGGGTTATACAAAAACAGTCTAATGCGTCACTGATGACGTAAAAATTAAAGCGGGAATACTAAAGCTACTTTTCATGTGCCATTTAGCAGCTATTTCCATTAACATTTTTATACAATTATGCACATTCTATAGATTATATTTTACACATCAGCAGTTTATTGCACAGCTACTTAGTTGTTTCTTTAAGCAGTGGAAATAATTATTTGTAATATTAAATTACTACCAAATTCACTGTTCTGTTGTTAGCTTAAAGATAATCTTCAATTCATCTTTGTTGAACTATTTGTTGGATAATATTAGCACACTGATGGCTAAACAAAATTGGAAAAACTGAAAAACAAGAAATTCACTTGTTCCGCTGTGAATAGACGAGCTGTTATTCTTAACAATATTGCTAAATATCTCAGGCATTTGCTTGTTGCATCACTTTTAGACTTGACTGATTCTTACACAACGAGAGTTGATGGAAATGTTTTACAAGAAAAACATCACAGAAGCGTTACAGTCCTATTTAGTTACTATTTACAACACAAGTTCAAATCACATTTTATCAAACAAATAAACAGCACAAAAACAGACATTCGTTCAATCAACTACTCCATATTAACCCTTTTGACTTCTAAATAATAGATTGGAAAAATGAATTCACTTTCAAATACAATGTTGCTTACATTGGTTTTTTTGACATTTTTGAGCGATTTTCTGGATATAAACGATACGTAGAACTTCTTGACTCCATATTTGGCGTTACCATGGAAAGTGCTGCTGTTTTGTAATCTCAGGGGCTCAAGTTCTCAGGCCACATGACTTTTAGATGGTTTCGAAGCACCGTTGGATATTTTCCACTGGCTCAAAGTTGGCTTAAATGGGAATTTCGTTAATTTTAGGGTCATATTTTGCCTTTAGTCACTACTGGAAGAGCATCATTAAGCTTCAAGGTAGCAAAGAGCTCACTTTCTGGAAGAAAGCAGCGAGGAATCTCACTTTGTCAGCAAAAAACGATCGATGTGTGGTTCATTGGGTTTTGGCGGGCTTAGAACAAAGTTAGGTTTGGAGTTCGACTAAAGGCAAATTCTCGGACCTGCCGCGGCTATTGATCGAAGTTGTGATGATAGAGGAACACAACAAGCGCGAAATTTTGTCAGAAAACTGAGGTGACCCAAGACTTATAAAAACTGTATAAAAGGACGGCGGGGGGTACTCCATGTGTAAAATTGTCATGGTTACCCACAATGCTTTGCAGTCGTAAATACTTGAAAACACGTGCGTATCAAAATGGCCGTAATCAAACGACCGCAGCTCAGTTCGTGAAGTGAAAAGAAGTGAAACTGAAAACTTGCCAAAGCTCAAGGACTGAATTTTGTTGTAAAAACGGCCTTTTCGTCTAAAAACGATTTTTTCGATAAAAAATCCACTATTTTCACTATTGAAAAATAAGGCAAAAACGGTCATTTTTGACTTTCCTAAAGTTCACATGGAATTTTTGTGCTAAAATTGCTTGTTTCTTTTGACTGACATGCTATGAAAAACTTCCTAGTGCTTACTAACATTCAAACGGCTGGGAAAATTTGGCTTGTTTAAAAAAGTTAGAATTTTTCAAAGCAAGGTCGTTTTTTTACGGGCGGTTTCGGGCGCCGTAGGAGTCAACGGGTTAATTAGTGTTTGAATTGAGAACTATTTTATGTTCAACAGTCAACCTACATGTCAGTCGCAACAGACGTCAACCTACTATGATCAGGTCCTGCTGATTAAACAACACTGAAAGACTAAAAAAAATACAACAAATCTTGTACAAAACAAATATTTATTGATTCACATTTCATGATTTTAGTATATATAAACAGTGTACAATTAAATAATAATTTAACATAATCTTATAGGTGTACATTTGGGGTTGAAAAGAATGAAAAAGAAATGACTTTTAGTTGATCCTTATTCACTAAACTAAACATTCTTCACAAATTTCAGCAATCTGGAGCTTTGGAAATGTTGAAATCATCAAAAATTGCAAGAGTTTATATACCCGACTGACAAGGCTGTCTGTCTGTCATACAAACCCTTGTTATTTTTGATAACTTGTAGAGTTGCAGAAAAGGGCTAAATGTTTATAAAATGGAATGCCATCAAAATATGCATTTAATATGATCTCTACGTTGTCTCTTTGAGTAGAGTATTTAGAATTACTTGGCAGACTAAAATTGTACACCCTGATTCTACAAAAATATTTTTCCACGTTTAGCCAAGAACAAAAAGTAATCTACAAATGCCTTTCTAGTATTGACGCAGAGAAAAAAACTAATGTTTATTTTACATGCTTCGATACTTACTTCTTGTTGTAATAGAGGTATTTTCATATAATCCACTCTTAACATGTGCAAATGAGAATATAAACAACATGCAAATGAGGTGTGCGTGTAGCAAAGTACTTGAGTGAGTTGTGCTCTCGGCTTAAAATAATTAAAATAGAACATGAGTGACAACAAAAAACATTGATCAATTTCCTCAAAATCACCTTTATCAATGTTTTCACAGTGGCTTGTGGGCTCAGGGAACAAATGAAAGCAAATAGCTAGAAACACACCTCATTAGCATGTTATTTCACACATATGCTCATTTGCATTAATTTTAAAAAGTGGGTTATACAAAAACAGTCTAATGCGTCACTGATGACGTAAAAATTAAAGCGGGAATACTAAAGCTACTTTTCATGTGCCATTTAGCAGCTATTTCCATTAACATTTTTATACAATTATGCACATTCTATAGATTATATTTTACACATCAGCAGTTTATTGCACAGCTACTTAGTTGTTTCTTTAAGCAGTGGAAATAATTATTTGTAATATTAAATTACTACCAAATTCACTGTTCTGTTGTTAGCTTAAAGATAATCTTCAATTCATCTTTGTTGAACTATTTGTTGGATAATATTAGCACACTGATGGCTAAACAAAATTGGAAAAACTGAAAAACAAGAAATTCACTTGTTCCGCTGTGAATAGACGAGCTGTTATTCTTAACAATATTGCTAAATATCTCAGGCATTTGCTTGTTGCATCACTTTTAGACTTGACTGATTCTTACACAACGAGAGTTGATGGAAATGTTTTACAAGAAAAACATCACAGAAGCGTTACAGTCCTATTTAGTTACTATTTACAACACAAGTTCAAATCACATTTTATCAAACAAATAAACAGCACAAAAACAGACATTCCTTCAATCAACTACTCCATATTAACCCTTTTGACTTCTAAATAGTAGATTGAAAAAAATGAATTCACTTTCAAATACAATGTTGCTTACATTGGTAATGGAAAAATTGCATTCTGTTTAACGTTTCCAGTTTAGATACAGTTACATATCTTTGTAAAAATTATTCAATGATTGTTTGGAATCAATACTTCATCTGTTTGAGGGCATTCCGTTTGAAAGTTTCTAGTTTTACTATTATTGATATGACAAAATTGATATTGAAATCCTTTCTCTGACAAATCCAATATTTGATAGCATTGTTCTTGCATGATCCTTCAGTTTTTAAACCATTTTTGTTCAATTTGTTATTCCCTGGTCTCATTTGTATTCAATATTCCATACTCCTCAAAACGAGTTCAGTATGGCTCATTAATAATCTGTAATATTCTGGTTCCAGCTGTCACTGAATTACACAACTTGGGCTGTCCTTTTCCTTAAGTAGTTTAGTCGGCTTGTATCTTTCTAAATAGGCTAGCTGTTTAGCATTTATAGCTCCCCTACGTTTCCTGAAATCAAAATACCCAGTTACAATGATACATGCAAGAACATTCAATGTCAGATTACTCTTTTCACTTTCAAGGCATGGACGAGAAGTCTGCACATATTCACTGCACAGATTGGCCTGGGTTTGATTCCCAGCACTTATCCCATTGTGTTGTTCGCAAAGAGTAGGGGATTGTCTCCCTGTACAATTCAATAATGGGGTCTTCAAAGCATTTAACAGTGCGTTTCACATAACTTTTTATGGTTGATTCGGAAGTTTGTGGGGAACTTCATATTGTACTTCAGTAGTGCGCAAAGAACTTTGTTGGTGAACTTGGAACTTAATTCAGCGTAAATTCAGTATAATTCCTTTAGATTGGCATTTATCCATGTCATCCTTGCCTACTTTGTTTTAAAAAGTTGAGAGCCATCTTTTAGCACCTCTGCAGATCTTCCATTGCTTCTTGCTCAAGTTCAAACTTTGATTCTACCAAATTTTCGAATTTCCTCACGAAGTTAAGTTTGGAGTTCACCAACGAAGTTCATTATAAACATCCAAAGTATGATACAAACTTTGAAGCAAACTTTGGCAGCCAACCGTCAAAATTGATGTGAAATGCCCCGTAATGCTTGATAATTACACTAGTTACTGCAGTTCCCTATCACATGCAACCAACGACCTTCAAACACAGATGAAAAATGGAGTTTTGGTAGATATAAATCAATTGTATTTCCAAGGTAACACACTCGCATAAAAAAATTAATTGTCCATAATTTCCTGGTAGGTGATAAATTCAGTACTTTTATAATTTGTGTAAATTAGATCTAATTTGAATAGAATTGAAGTTTGCCAAACCTTTTCTTCCTAGTATTCAATGACCTCAATTTCAGAGAGTTTATAATTCATTTAATCATTTTTACGGACAAATACTCGGTGTAGCAAGTTTATCGCTTGTTCATCCTCAGGAACCCAGGGGTAATCTTCTGTCGCCCGTTTCTTGCTCCCAAAATAAATACCCCTGGGAACGCAGTCTGTTGGAGCTTGTGAACTCCAGAAGTCAAAATTCAGCTCTTTCCTGATTGGTCGACCTTATTAGGTCGACTAATAAAAATCAAGATAACCATTCAAAGAAAGTTGTTACATAAGTTTGAATTTTGACTTCCAGAACAAGCTCCAACTGTATTTATTCTGGGAGCGAGAAACGGGCGACAGAAGATTACCCCTGGGTTCCCGAGGATGTCGCTTATTTGCAGTTCAGACATTTTACAGGGTTCGTGCTGATGTCAGTTTACTTAAACAAAATCTAAGCAGTTTTCAAGGAGTTTTCAAGGACCAAAAAGTAATTTTTAAGCACTTTTTGCGACCACTTTGCATTCTGGGACGGTCGTTCCCAGTACCCCTCAATAGATGCAGGGAGGCCAGTCGGATAATTTCTTGGCGATTTTAATTAATCTTGTTGAACTTATTTTACGAAAAATCATTTGCAATACTAGAATTGTTACCATACTTTAGCTAGAATTAAGGAGTTTGTAAGGAGTTTTTGCTGATTTTCTAAAATTCAAGGGCTTTTCAAGTGCCCTTAAAAACGTAAATAAAATCTAAGGAGTTTTCAAGGAGTTTAAGGAGTAGCACGAACCCTGTTTTAGTATATGTTGCCTTGGAAATACAGTTAATTGATATCAACCATAATTCTATTTTTCGTTTGAAATTCTAGTTTACTGTTTGTGATTGGGATAGTCCTGTTCACAGTTAATTAGCCTATTTCATATCGAGCAAGGGACTGGAACCAAGTTTCTCAAAATTAATTTAATTTAAAAATAAACCCCTTCACAGGAAAGAACCAATACAAATTAGTAAGAATTGAAAGTTTGAACAAGTTTGTGCAAATTGCAGTTCAAAATTATGGTATTTTAATTTTTTTCGAAAATACAAAGAATGTATGGTTTGGAAGGACGTTTTGGAAGACACCATACATTTCTCTGTAATTTTGGCAGAGTTTGGATGCTCATAATTTTTTTTCTATTTAGCCAAATATTCTGGAACTTGGTCAATAAGCTTATGTTTGGATACTCTCCCATGAGACATGGTTATGTTTTCGGGAACCATAATAAAATTAGATTTTCACACTCATACCCAGTCCCTTGCTCGATATGGAAAAGGCCAATTCCATTTACTGACCATGAATAATAGTTCCAAGTCCAGGTTCGAGTTGCTGCGCATGATAAATTATAGTTTTGCTATGTGCAGCAAATTGAGCCTTGACTTGGAACTATTAATCCTGGTCACTGAACGGAACTGTGAAGTTCTATAAACAGGTTCCCATTTAAATCTGTACTTTCCCATTTAAATCTGTACTTACGCAAATTTTGTTGATAAATAATAATAAATAATAAATCACTTTTTTAAAGTCTCAATCTTCTAGCTGGACACAGTGTGCCCTACTAATCGGGGAGACTCACTCACACTCACTACCTCTACGTTAAATATTTTGCACACAACTCTGCTCACATGTTCATTTTTGTGGAGGGAGAAAAACCGGATAACCCGGAGAAAAACCCTCGTGGCACAGGAGAGAAGAACACATCAAACAAACTCAACTCACATATAATCCATGCCCGAGCCGGGACTTGAACCTGGACCACAGCGGTGAAAGGCCAGCACTCTCACTGCTAGGCCACCCATGCCACCCAAAAACACACAGATCAGCCCATCAGAGAAGTTCACTTCATAAATAATATACTCTGATTGGTTGATCTGTGTGCTTTAGCACACATCAACACAATTTGCATAAGTACAAATTTAAATGGGAAAGTACAGATTTAAATGGGAACCTGTTTATTGCACAAAATGTCCTACCTTCTAATAAATTCTACTGCATCTTCATATTTCATGCCACTTTCAATGAGTGCTAGAGCCACAAGAACTGGAGCTCTTCCCAGACCAGCAACACAATGTACAGCTACACATGACCCTGGCTTTTCTTTGAAGTTACCTTTGATTAACTTTAGCCAGTCATCTACGACTTTCTTAGGTGGAGCAGCACCGTCATCAAATGGCCAGTCCTGTAGAAAGTAGTTCATTTGTTATGTAATATATCAAACACGAGAAAGAGTGTCTCATCAGGTTTTCAAACACCGAAAAAATTGGTTGAAAATCACGCTTTCGAGTGTTGGATATTACTTCTCAAATTATTGGATAATTATTAGTCCGGGAGCAGATGTCGCCGAAAGAAGTGCCGTGGGATTTTCGTGAAGATTAAACGCAACCTGTGTAGAAGTGTTGGGTAGGACCTAAAGAATATTTGAAATGTTGTTGGCACTTCTGTAAGTCGTGCAGGGGGGCATACGGGGCATTTGAAAACTACCCACTCTTATCTTGCATGAAAACGAGGCTGAACCATAAAACTGAATGAAAGCTGGTCTTAATTTGGTATTTTTCAATATAATATTACGTTTTTTGATAATCTGAGATGTTGTACTGAATATCATCGTTTGTAGGGATAATTATAGGGGTCACGTGACCGGAAGTTAAGGCTCCATTTTCTTGTTATCCTAAAAATGACTTAAAAATTGGACTAATTTGACTACAAATGAAAGCTCGATTCTACTAACTTTTAATCATCACTGTCATCAATTTCGTCGCACTCAATCTGCAGTTGTTTTTTATGTTATCGATAGTAGCTGTCTTTCCACACCAATTATCACTGTCACAAGAAGAACGGATGTCGGTGCAGTTCAAGGCCGGTTTTAGACACTGACTGGGCATTTGAAAATTTGTCTTTATTTACACCCACACTTGACCAAATAGATTACTGCTTTCGGTGCGGGCGCGCTGTTTTGTCATTACAGGGATCCATTCATCTTTCTCACATCAATCATCTGGTTGTGGCAAACTGGGACTGCCAACACATTTGTTATTCTAGCATCTTGTAGCACAAGCATCTTGTAGTGAGCGCCTCATAAAGTGCTCACTGCGTTTGTGGTAGCCTGTTTGACTAAACCTGATTCTTGCGAAACATCTCCAACCTGTAGTGAGGTCTTTGCCCAGAGCACAAGAAATCAGACCAAGCTCAATCACACCATAATTTTTACCAGTATCAGTGCCAAAGGATATGTCTTGAAAACCCTTAGATACAACAGATGATAACACAGTTCTTGCTATCACCTTAGAGATAGAACGGGGAAGTCCGTGTTTGCGTGGGAATGGATGAACAACTCAGTAGCACCATTGGCAGTTGCGTCTAGAGCATGGAGCAAGAACTTTGTATCCACCTTTTGTTGATTACTTTGAAGATAATCTACACCTTGATAAGTTGCAAGACTTGTACATCCCCAGGCCAGTAGTTACAGCATATCTCAGCACGATAGAGGAACTTCTCTGCCAGGTACTTTGTTAGCTCGTTCTTAGTCTTAGCTGATGAGGAGACAGGAGCTTTTGCATGGCGACCTAGCTTAATAAAATTATAATAAATTGATTTTCAAATATTGCGGAATATAGCATGAAACTGATCAATTGCACATTAGCGATATATGGGATCTTGACCAGCCTGTCTTTTGACTCCACACGTCTGGGAGTAGAGTGATGCACTGGGAGCTTCGATTCCTTGACAAGCCAAACAATATAAAATACTGTTAGCAACTGGCTGAGCACTTTAACAGTATAACTGATTACAAGGAAGTATGAATCCATCGATAAGGTCTGCTTGATTTTCGACCAATATGACTTACCATCGTCCCTTAAAACGAAAGACAGACTGGTCAAGATCCCATATATCGCTAATGTGCAATTGATCAGTTTCATGCTATATTCCGCAATATTTGAAATCAATTTATTATAATTTTGTATTAAGGTTGCCATGCCAAGACTCCTGTCTCATCATGGGTACGACTAAGAACGAACTAACAAAGTACCTGGCAGTTCCTCGTTCACCGTTTCTCGATCAAACTGAGATGACGTAACTAAGGGCTGATGTGGCCTGGCGATGTACAAATCTTGCAGCACATAAAGGTGTAGACCATCTTCCAAGTAATCAAGAAAAGGTGGATATAAAGACTGACAAAAATGCCAACGGAGCTACAGAGTTGTTTAACCATTCCCCAGACACGAACGTCCTCGTTCTATCTTGAAGGCGATACCCACAGCTGTGTCAGAAGACATCATTTGTCACTGGTAATAATCATGGTGTGATTGAGCTTGATCGTGCTCTGGGCAGTGGTAAATTGGCAGCACTACCCGTCTTCCATGCATTCAGCGGAGCTGATATAACTGGGAGTTTTTTTGGAAAAGAGAAAAGTTGCTTGCTGGAAAGCATTTACAAATGTAGTTGAATAATAATAATTATTATTATTTATAAAGCGCAAATACAAATCTGTTCTAAGCACTATACATTGATTGTTACAAACAACAACAACAGTAACAAAAAGACGTAATTACAAAGAATAAGCTGATTTGAAAAGATGAGTTTTTAGTTCAGTTTTGAAAGAAGCTAGACTTGATATTTTTTCTGATAGATATTGACAGTGAGTTCCAGAGCTCAGGAGCAGCTACAGAGAAGGAGCGATGACCATAAGATTTAAGATTATAGGACTGTACTGATAGAATATTTTGTGATGACGAACGAAGGTTACGGTTCGGTTTATACATTGAAATGAGTTCTTGGTTATAGGTAGGAGAAAGGCCATGAAGAGCTTTGAAGGTAAGGAACAGGATTTAATATTTGATTCTAGATTCAATTTGTAACTAGTGCAGGTTGAAGATGATTGATTGAAGATGTCATAAACGCTTTTTGGAACCTTGGAACAACACTGCTGGGTAACAGAGACATGTGTGGAGAAGCATGTCTGCTAACTGTATCAGCCTGGGACCGCCATCACCGAAGGCACAGACTTCACTACAGGTGGGAGATATTTCACAAGAATCAGGTTCAGTCAAACAAGCTATAGCTACCACCAACAAAGAGCGCACTTTATAAAGCGATTCTGCGTGCTCACTACCAGATGCTAGTGTGGACTAACGACCGTGTTGGTTGATGGGACAGCCATCATGAGAAGAGAATGACGAATGGATCCCTGTAATGACAAAACAACCGCCCACACCGGAAGCAGTACCTGGGGGGGGGGGGGGGACTCAGGTTAAAAAGCACCGGGGATGCTCGTCGGAAATTTCCAAAAATACCCCTAAAGGACACCAGATGTCTTTTAAAAAGGGCGTGGCTGGATGAATTTTACACATTTGACATTGTAATATCTAGAGATACCAGAACATGCTAATTTGCATTTGACACCCTAAAAGATACCAAGTCGCTGATTTTTACCCCTAAGAGATACGATTAATTATTCATGAGTTTTAGAAGGTGGTGGTTTCAATCTGATAACTGCACAATTTCTTGCATTTTAATTTCTAGAATATTACATTCCAGTCTCCTAATATGGAAACACAATGGAATGTATCAAAGATGGGCTTCCTGGGTTTCCATATTAGGAGACTCAAATGTTTTATTATGTCCAATCAACAATCGAACTTTGAAACTTGAAAGTTGGACTTGAAAGTTCAAATCGATTAATGGAAACAAATTTCAAAAACTAAACTCAATAATGAGTTCTACATGTTCACGATTCAGGTGTTTTGACAGTAACAAACAGGATTTTAATTGGCTCAACACTAACAATTGGAATGGAATGTTGCACATGTTGAAGTATCCGTGTGTGTTAAGGGAACGTTACATGACGAGGCTAAACACGGCTGCGGGGAGACAAGCTTCACACAGAATCAAAAATGAAAAAATGTTGTATAATTTACAATCCTAAATTGAAATATGAATAATTGATATTGTTAATTTTTTTACGTTTTGTCTCTGACATGAAAACTTGAAAGTATCATAAACCACCATCACTGATGAAGGTCCGTGATGATGGACCAAAATGTCTGATACTTTCAAGTTTTCAAGTCAGAGACAAAATGTAAAAAATTAATAATAATAAATCCTGACTGCAAATTCAGAATTTTTAAATAATTGATAAATACTGCTTAATAGGAGACCAATCTTGTAATTCTCGTAATATGTGCATGTAATTAGGGTAGGTTTTCTTTCATTTTGTAGTTAACAGGTTCCCATTTAAATCTGTACTTTCCCATTTAAATCTGTACTTATGCAAATTGTGTTGATGTGTGCTAAACACACAGATCAACCAATCAGAGTATATTATTTCTGAAGTGAACTTCTCTGATTGGTTGATTTGTGTGTTTAAAGCACACATCAACACAATTTGCATAAGTACAGATTTAAATGGGAAAGTACAGATTTAAATGGGAACCTGTTAGTTATAGTTACTATAAACTTTGTACAAATAGTAAAAAAATGCACAATTTCTCATTCTATGCATTAGAAAAATACTAGTTATTCACAGTAAAAAAATTATCAAACTTAGGATTATAAAATATTTGATTTAAATTGCACGCATTGATTGGCTGAGAAGCGTTCTCTACAACTCAACAGTGCACAGAGCGTTGATTTGAATATGACTGAATATTTCATAAAAGAAATAGAAAACTTGGCAACAGTGCTCAATCGAGTTAATGAGCACTTGGGAATTTTAAATAGACTCAAGAAAAACTCCTTTTGCTTCTCTCAATTCTTCTCTCAATTCCCACATATTCCATTACTCCATAGAGCATACTGCCTTGTTTTCTTTTTCTTCAATGATCAATGCTTGATAGATAGTTGGGCGAGCAAGAAGGTAGGGTAAGGGTTGCTCAAGATGAAGTCGAGAGCAGCTCTAGCTACCCAAGTGTTCTCCCAACTATCCAAGTGGATCCATTATTTACTGCTGTTTTCCACTTTCTGCGCACTCAAGCATTCCCAAGGCTTATTGTGAAACAAGTTTTTAGCTGCCGTCAATCAAAACTAATTAGTCGGTACTTTTTAAATCGTTGATTGACCGCAGCTAAAAACATATTTCACAACAAGCAGTTGAAATGTCTGAGTTTGCAGAAAGTCAAAACCCACAGTAATAGGTTTTCACACAGCTAAAACATTGAACTTTGCTTTTATAACATAGACAGAGAATTCTTATAATGAAGAACTGTCTATTTTGTATTGATCAAATCACATATTCTCATAAATGTTTTGAGTTTAAGGACGTTCGCACAAAATGTTCATCTCATGCTACTACACGCTGTGAGGAATCACCTGGGTGATTTTGCTTCTATAAGAAAAACAAGCAAACGAGCCGATTTTCGATGTTTGAAGCACAATAACTCAAAAAAAAACCGAACGGTGACCCCCTTTTTTATCTTATAAATCAAAATAACTACTAAGGATAAGTCTGTGTTTAGTTTTTGAAAAAAACATTGACATTTTTTTATCCCATGGAAATTCGGCTTTTTCCAGTTTTTTTAAGCCCTCGAAAACGACAAAATGCAGCCATTTTGTTCGAGATGTATAGTCTTTTTCTCCAAGAAGGTAATTATTTTCACGTTTTGTGTCAAAAAATTACTTTATTTCCAAATATTATGAATTTCCAAAACATTTTAGGGCCTTCTTTATTATGACTGGCATTTTTTTTCTTGTTTTTGCCACCAAGAAATTCCATCACGATGCCAAAATTGCCGACTTTGAGGCCATTTTACTCAAAAACATTGACGGTGACCCCAAATTTTTTTTAGCTTATTTGATGTGTCTAATTTAGTTTGAACAACTGGCGAAGTCTCAGAAAATTGACACATACTTTGCTTTTTGCCACCAACGTCCTTAATCAATCAAGTGACTTGTGTTATAGAACAAATGGCTCAAATTTGTATAGAAAAACTTAATTCTAATACTTAATTGTAGTAACTTTTACACTTCTAAACTACTTACATAGACATATATATACCTGGTACATATATTGGCAAATCCATATGAGAGAGCAAATATTCAACAAAATGAAAACAAATAATCTGAGGCCAACTATACCATATTTGAATAGAGTAATAGTTGAGTGATTGGGAAATATATGACTCAAGTAGAAATCGGCAATAAGTTTACTTTTGGGGGGGTCCCCCATGACTCTTCAGCATATTTCAGAAGTATTTAATGTAGAATCTTATACTTCAATTTAAACTTGTGCACTGATTGGTTGAGAACGAAACCGGATGCGAGGGTATTTAGCGTGGAATACCCTCTCATCCGGTTTCTGAATTCATCGGAACGAGCAGCGAGCGTCTGGTTTTTGAAGCTTAAATTGAAGTATAAGATTCAAGGTAAATTCATTTTTGGACTCGGGAATTCCACGTTGAATTTCACTCGAAAAATCAATATCGCACTCATCGTTCCGCGGACTCCGCGATTCATGCAATATTGATTTCTCTCGTGAAATTCAACGTGGAATTCCCTCGTCCTCCAATGAATTTACCTATAGAATTGGCACCTTGGATTTATCCATTTATTCACCCTGAAAAGCTTTATTAGCTATAGCCCACTGTTTTATATGACTATGAAGTGCAGTGCGAAATGTCAAAACAATGAAAAACTTGACAGTTGATTCAGCATGCAAGCTCAAAAATGAAATTGAACTGGTTACCGTCCAATCAGAGCATGCCTGTTCTATCGAAAATATTTTTGAAAGAAATTTGAAGTCAGCTTGCTCATACATTTTTTGTTTACAGCTAAAAAGCCACAGAGTGTTTATTATATCTTAAATATTCATGTTATCAATGCTCTTTTTTGTTTAAGTGAATTTGAAGTGATAAAAATATGTTAATATATGCTAATGAAATTATCAATCAGAATTCTTGTTTAGATATACAAAACGAAACCTATTTGATTAGCACAACAAAACAAAGAAACTGAAAGAACTATTTATAGAAATTAGTTGTAATGACATTTGAGATTTCCTCAATATGTTCATTCCTCAAAATTTTTTTAAAAGAGCAATTCAGACAAAATCGAAATCTTTCAATAAAGTGTCAATTTTAACCGTGGTTGAAAAAATAATCTCAAAAGTTCAATAGCTTACATGTTAACCTTGACATTGTAAATTATGATCCAAAAAAAAAAACACCGAATAAACGAAACAAAGACTGATTTTTAAAGGTTTCTAATCAGGGAGTTTAATAAACACTACAAGTATTATTGAAGTCGTACAAATACGGAATTAATTGACAACATCTTTGTGGTAATATGTCTAAAACTTTACTTTGACTTTCAAGCTTTTAGTTTCTGATAAAGAGACGCCATACTTAAAACATACAAAAACAACGCTTAACTTCCTTATATGCTGAATCTATGGCCAATGCAGATTCAGTCGATAATTCGCTTTATTTCGCTTTGTTACGTCTTGGCACATCGATTATAAAATCAGCACCAACGCAAACCAGATAAGCAGGTTATTTCATAACAACAATTGAAATGTTCAAAGGGCCGCTCCTTCATCAAGGAAAAAATTCCTGCCTCTATGAAGTGTTGACCGAACAACACAGCTAAATCGGTTGTTGTTTATAATAAAACCAGTAAATATTTCAAAACAGTGTTCGATTTCGTCAGAATAATATTCGACAATAAAATGGCCAGCAGCAAAACCTTCAGTTAGGTCATCGACACAGAAAGACTGTGAAGTTAAAAACTCGTTGATTCAATTCAAAGGGAAAATAAACTGTATTGCAGCTAGAGAATTTAAACATATTGTTCTACGATCAGGCACAATTGCCAGCATATTCATTGTTTCGTCAAACAAACCCGGCCCTTTGCTAGTACGAAGTAGCCAAACAAAAATGTGGCGTGTTTAATCTGTTGTCCTTCTAACTGGAATCAAAATTAAACACATCTGACAAACACAGCTTTTAGCTTAAAAAGAATAGTTTCTACTTACCACAACGATAATTCCTTCTTTCAAGAGTGACTCAGTATTGTAAGTTGGTTCGCAAACACGAACGACAGTTTGGGTTCTGTACTTTTTCAGCTCCTTCAAGAAACGAAATTAAAGCGTTGAAGCCTTGGATTATAACCCAACCTTTCGTAGGAATAGATGAAGTATTACTTACTGTAATATACTGAGGTAGATTCGTGTTTGTCGGCCGATCGGTTATCAAGAATTTCATATTCTTGTGTTCAAGCACAACTGGCCCTGGTCCGTGGAAGGACCTTGCTTGCGATGCAGTCGAGTTGGGCATTTTCATTTCGATATTCGCTAACAATTTAACACTTTCGTACGGCTTTACTATCTCACATGTCATCAGTTAAAACTATATATTCAGTCTGAGGCAAGAACTACCCCATTCAATAATATTTTCAAGTAAAAAAAAGCGATTTGAAAACGTTCAATGGTGTTGAGCTTGGCACCAATCTCCACTATTTGTCAGAAACTCCATAAGAGTGTATTCACGGGAATGTCTGTAAGCCTAGAGAAATCAAAACGAAGAAACACTGTTACACCATGTTCATATGCAACAACAAACGGCTGTATTTAAAAGGAAATAGGAGTCGATAGATGGGAGACGAACAAAGGAATATATACCACTACTTCTAGCCGGCGGTTATAGCAAACCAAACAATCCAAGGGAGTGTAGCGAACAACTGATCAACACGGCCTTCCTCTACTAAAACTTCACAAATTCTCATCAAATACTTACGATTCCTGTCCACATTTACGTTGCAGTTCTGCTGTAAAGTCTTCCACAAGGAAGAGATGCGAATGAGTTGATTTCCGCGAGTAGAGAGGATCTTACCGCACGCCGTCACGATCGAGAGTTATTTTAGGCAGTTGCACAATTTGCCTGCTTGTGACGCAAGATGTGACTAATCGTGCGCGTGCGCTGAACGTTTAGTACGTCACAAAACAGTATTCACTTTTCTTTTAGTTGTTGTTGTTCTTTTTACATTAGTACTAATTTTGAGCTAGAAGAAGAAAAATAAAACATTTGTTTTTCCGAAGATCGTCCGCCGGAAGGGCGGAAGCCAAGGTCGCACCAAGTCGGTCATTCGTGCAGATACGGGTGGATCGGAATTAATATATATATATATAAAAAAAATATTCATTATTAAAAGTTTGAATGAAATGGTTAATTTGTCGAGTATTATTGATCATTAGTTGTCTGTGGAATTATATTATCAGTCAATTTATTTTTTGTGAAATTCTTTTTTTATAATTAATCGGCTGATTCCGGATATATACAAGCGATAATTAGATCAGCTCAGAGGAGATCAGCTCATAGCTCATATCGATCGAGTCGTTCAGCACCAATTTGACATTACAAATTTGGCATATATATATAGCCGTTGGATCTTTCAATTAACCCGGGATTTTTTAACAAGTACATATTTCTTTCTTTATCAGAGTGCATTTAGTAGTTGAGTAGTTGACGCCACCTTAATTTAGACCCGGGGGGGGGGGGGGGGGGGGTGGAGGGGGGGGGGGGGGGGTTCTCCCTTAGAAAATGGATAGGGGTGCTCGATGGGCGGTTTTGAAAATGACCCTAAAAGGTACGCATAAATTAACTCAGATACTGATTTCAGACCCTAAAAGGTACGACCACATTAAAAAAAAATTCAATATGTATAATCTTAAGTTCGAAAACTGACCCCAAAAGGTACGGTGCCAGTTCGAGACCCTAAACGGTACTCGAGGGTCTTATTTTCAACCCTAAAAGGTCTGTCGAGCACCCCTATCTATTTGCTAAGGGAGTCCCCCCCCCCCCGGGAATTTAGATAAGTAATTTACTATCGTGCAGCTAGCCCAACGGTTTGACTAAATGAACCTTCCAGGTTTAATATTTTTTCAAAAAATGAATGAATATCACGAAAAACGTTGATCCATTCTTATGCGTTTTAATGCTCCTTTTATTCATTCCTGCATTAAAAGAAAAAATTTATATTTTCTATACTCTTTACTCTCTTCATATATTTTTCCTTTAAAAATTCTTTCTTTTTTTTCACTTTGTTATTCGAAATGTCCATGGAGCCACTGACGTCGGCTCCAGTTTCCTGTTCAAAAGTTGAGATGACAACTGGGATTCCTGTGTCAAATCCTGACAGCGTAAACCTGGACTGAACATATCCAAAATGGCGGAAGAAGAAGGGCATAAAGTGTGTGAAACCCCAGCATGTAATAAACCTGCCAGCTTGCAATGTCCTTCGTGTATCAAGCTCAATATACAGGGAAGCTTCTTCTGCTCACAGGTAACAGTTTGTCGAAAATCGACATTGAATGCTAAAAGAATGAAATTGATAAAGAAATATTAGTCAATTTTCGCGCGCGTGTGACTCACACCATGGATAAATATTATCCATGCTCACACTAATAATTTTAAGTTATATTCCAGTTCGCAGTTCGAAATGTTCTGTTTAAATGGCTGTGATTTACACATAAATATTAAGCTGTAGTTGTTTGGAATTGTACTTTATACTAATACGTATATACGACAGATTTAGAATTAAGGCTGAATGTGATAAATCTTAAAATGATTTCTTATGATTATTTCCCCGGCATGATTGATATTTTAGTAATTAATTTACATTATATACAGTCAATGTCGTTAACATGTCGTTAATTTAGCCCCCAGGCTCTTCTTATATTAAAACCAAAGTGTAAATAAAAACTGTAAATCATTTTAATATTAATAATTCTATGTATAAATTGTAATATTCAAAGAGAGCAAATAAACTAAACTAAAAAAAAAAAAAACATGGTCCACTACAAAATACATTAACACTAAAAGAAATGCCACTTCACATCACATAAGCTCACTCTTTTGAACACAGATTTCAAATTAAATTATTCTTTCATGTTCACTGTACTTGTAATTTTTGATGACTTCAGCAAATTCTCATAGTCAAAGTTTTACAGCGTGACGCACCTTACCATGGCCACCTAATTAAAGTTTACAAGTTAACCAATCAGATAGCGAGAATTTGACCTTAATATAAAAGACATTCCGAGTGTCAAACTGTAAACACTTTGAAATATTCAAAGAGAAGACAAGAGTGAAGTTTATAAGTGTCTGAAAAATCTCCCAGGATGTTTAAATTTGAAAAGGTGTTGCAAATAATTTGAAAAGAGAAACTTTTGAACGCTAAGCTAACTTGTACAAAACTTTAATTGGGTGGCCACGGGAAGGCACATCCTGCTATAAATTCTTATTCGATTTTCACTGTACTTGTTATTTTTGAAGACTTCAGCAAATTCTCATTGTATTAGTTTTAAAGATATAGAGCTACAACTTCCAGATAATATTTGTTCTGACATTCTTATAAGAATAATTTATGGAATTACTTTAAACCTGGTTTACACTAGAGAAGCCAGCACAAGTGCAAGTACAAGCATCAATGTCAGAGTGAAAACAGGTCATGGAATAACAAAAAAATTTCTCAAACATTCACAGACCTCTCCTCGAACTCCACCATATTGGATCTCGTGAAGACTGGAACTAGTTCAGTGATTGGTCACCTTACATGTATTTAATAATCTACCGCTGTTACTCTTGCATTCTGTTTCATTTTCACTGGCACAGCCAAGTTTATAAGCACAAAAGCAAGAAAAAGAAAAAGGAAACATTTTGATCACTTGTGTTGTGCTGGACGGTTTTCACGATTAAATAAGGCCTATGATGCTTGTGATTGTGCTTGTGCATGCGTCGCTAGTGAAAACTACGCTTTTTTATTGACAAGCACACATATGACCAGGTCCTGAACGTTGCACAAATGGTCTATTTTATGTATGACAATGTGTGTTCTTCGCCTTGTTTACATTAGGGATGTTTCAAAGGGTACTGGAATGAGCACAAGAAAGTACACAAAGCCGCAAAGACTAAAGGTAATTTGATGATAGTAATAAGACATGTTTAGTTCCAATAATAATCCGTACCCCCGACGGAGGGAATTTTTTTATTGAATTATTTTATTATGAACTTCACAGTGGTTTGTAGGTCAAGAGAAAAACTAAAATCATATACTGTCAGTACCTACACGCACACCACATTAGCATGTTATTTTACACATATTCTCATAATTACCATGTTAAAAGTGGGTTATACAAAAGGAATCTATTGTAGAGGCATAGTGAGTGTGGGTCTGAGTCTCTCCTATCCCGCTTGGATGATCACAAGAAAAAGGTTCTAAGTCTAGACTAAGCTTGAATCCTTTATCAAGACCAACCTCAATTTGGACCCACTGTTTTGTGATCGTCCAAGCGAATTGGAGACTAAGGCCGGTTCACACGGGCGATTTTTGCGACGATTTGAGATGCGATTTTTGCAGCGATTTTTAAGGCGATGCAAATTCCCGCGTGTGAACCGGCAATTTTACTGTGATTCTCAAAATTCACGTCGCCGCGATATCGCAGGGGTTTTGAGCATGTTCAAATTTCACCGTGATTCAGCTGGATCTATTTCAGAAAACTGCGAAAATTAGAACTAGGAGTCCGGCCCAATAGGAAATGTGTAGCTATTTTCCGTCATGGAAAGATGAAGAAGATGAGATTCTAATTGGAGTATGGATCAAAAATGATTATATCTTCATAAAACTCGCAGAAACTTGTAGCAAAAGTTCATAAAAGCTGCAGGTTGTTCATAAAATCGCCGGTTGTTCACACGTGCGTTTACATCGCCATAAGATCGCCGTAAAAATCGCATCTCAAATCGCCACAAAAATCGCCCGTGTGAATTAGCCGGGTACTGTCTTGTGTCTGGCTATATAAGATTGAGACTTGTTGTTAATCAATTATTAAACTGTTTCAGACCAAAATGCAGACAAGAGTTCTGACAGCTACACTCCATGGCCTGAGTACAGATTTTCAGGAAAACTACGACCATGGCCACAGGTTGGTTGAATACAATATACAGCTATTTCAAAAAACGTAGAATACTGAATAGTGCATACTGAATAGTGCATACTGAATAGTGCATACTGAATAGTGCATACTGAATAGTGCATACTGAATAGTGCATACTGAATAGTGCATACTGAATAGTGCATACTGAATAGTGCATACTGAATACTGCATACTGAATACTGCATACTGCATACTGCATACTGAATACTGCATACTGAATAGTGCATACTGAATACTGCATACTGAATAGTGCATACTGAATAGTGCATACTGAATAGTGCATACTGAATACTGCATACTGAATACTGCATACTGAATACTGCATACTGAATAGTGCATACTGAATAGTGCATACTGAATAGTGCATACTGAATAGTGCATACTGAATAGTGCATACTGAATACTGCATACTGAATACTGCATACTGAATAGTGCATACTGAATAGTGCATACTGAATAGTGCATACTGCATACTGCATACTGAATAGTGCATACTGAATACTGCATACTGAATACTGCATACTGAATACTGCATACTGAATACTGCATACTGAATACTGCATACTGAATAGTGCATACTGAATAGTGCATACTGAATAGTGCATACTGAATAGTGCATTGCAAGACCCAAATGCATTCTGGTTCATGTAATATTGTTTAAGGTAAAATAAATAATAATAAGTTATTTAATTCTAAGTGCATTCCATACAAAACAATAGACGAGCTAGTTATGGGGAGTAAATATTGCTGTATAATAATATAATAATAATAATAGTATCTTTATTTAACGAGAGTGACACTTTATGTATATACATGTATTATTTATTACGAATCAATGAGACCCACAATGCCCTTTGGTTTTGGAATAGACTATTCAGTATTCAACGTTTTTTTACCTTTACTAGGGGTAGTGATTGTCTGTGTGTCTGATATTTTAATATTAGAAACTGGCTAGGGAGATTCAACAACAACTCCCTCTATCTCAAGGACATACAACAGTAGCATGAGTGCATGGCCTAGCGATTAGAGCTTGGGTTCTATTCCCAGCTCAATGGCATGAAATGAACAGTTTGTTTGATGTGTTTTTCCCTCTCATGCCACAAGGGTTTTAAGTATATAGTTTAGTAAACGAGCAGGAGTGTTTTATCAGGTCTAAAACCACTTGGCTTCGCCGC
This sequence comes from Metridium senile, assembly GCA_949775045.1. Lineage (NCBI taxonomy): Eukaryota > Metazoa > Cnidaria > Anthozoa > Actiniaria > Metridiidae > Metridium > Metridium senile. Next base: position 15,731,468 of record OX459101.1, on the reverse strand, counting down.
ATGGTTTAAATCCTGATAAAACACTTAAAAAAACACTATCTGCAAGTTTATTGAATGGCTCAAAAAACTCTAACCTATATTTTGTGTTATTGCAAACTGGTTAGGTTAAAGTTTATATAAATTAGGGTGAATCTTTATCTTCAGTTAAAACACTCGTCACTGTTACAATTTATTTTATAAATTTCTCGTGAATTATTATTAAGTTTTTGAACTTTTTCTATTGCTTCTCTGGTTTTCCTTCCTTCACAAAAATTAATATGTTAACAGAGTTGTGTGTTGTAAATATTGAATGTAGTGTGTATAAGTAAACCTCACATAAAAATTAACATGTGAGTTAAGTGTAGTTTGATTTATTTAGAATATTGAATGTAAATATGTGTGTGAGAATAGACAGGGGGAGGGAGGTAGGGGCGAGACACCACGTATGGGACTTGGTTTCCTTCTGTGAACTCCTGGGCTTAAATTAAGGATTAATTATAGAATTAGTATAATTTATCATTTATGTCTTGTAGAGTCCAATGAGGCAGCTTCCACCTGAGATTGAAAGGCCAGACTATGCTGAATCTGGTAAGTAAATCAAACAGTTAGAAATGAGAAAATTATAACTTTGTCACCATTAAAATCATAGCTTTCTTGAGAGTGTGATGGTCTGAGTGGTGTAATATTGTGGTCAGGGTCCCGACTGAATTCCAGGCCTAATGGCCTGGGTTCAATTCCCGTCCCAGGCGATTACGTTGTGTCCTTGGGCAAGACACTTTACTCTCTATGTGCCTCGTCTTCACGGATAAGGACATGAAGCCGGAGGTCCTGTTTGCTTTCACTCTAATTCCTATATAAGATGGATGTGAAAGATCCTGTTGTGCTATTTGTAAAGAGTAGGGGATTGTCTCCCGGTACTTCAGTCAGGTCTTAGCATACTACAGTTCACCTGCAAAAAAATCTCCGCTCATCCGACCCTCAAAGTCATACAATCTCAAGCTACATGGTCTACGTTCTTTCTCAGTTGCTGCTCCTCTACTTTGGAACTCTCTACCTCCTTCAATTAGAGACATTTCAAGTCTATCTTCATTCAAGTCCAAACTCAAAACTCATTTATTTAAATTAGCTTTTTCATTGTAATCATATCCATATTTTTATTTAAAGCACTTAGAACAGACTAAGACTTGTATAAGCGCTATACAAGCCATATTATTATATTATTAATTTATATATATAATTATGTGCAATGATGAAGCAAAGTACAAACGATGAACTAGTACACTCTAGTCCCAGTCCTAAACGTAATGTAAGAACACAGGAAGCCCACCCCTAAGGTTGATTATGTTACATTATTTTTAAAACTTTATTTGTTAAATTATTAGGAGTGCCAATCTCAGAGATGAAGTCCAAACAAAGTACTCAAATAAGAGCTTTGTCCAAAGAAGAAATAGATGGAATGAGACTAGTTTGTAAGGTATGTTGAACAGTACATTGTCAAATAGAAATAAAAAAGGACACTTTTGTTGTGAATTATTCTAGACAAGCTCTTTCAGTAGATTGTCAGTTTTAAAATAATCAATAGTCTAAAAATAATTGCCTTTGTCCCCATTGATAATAATTATAGTTATTTTACATTACACTTACTGTTGATTGTAATATCAATGTCCTACTATTTAAACAGTTAGCTAGAGAGGTTCTTGATGAAGGTGCAAAAGCAATCAAAGTTGGAGTCACAACAGATGAAATTGATAGAATTGTCCATGAGGTACAGTACTTGTATTTAAAAAAACTGTATGATTTATTATTATTTAATTACAATTTTTGTCAATACCGCCGACCGTTTAGCTCAGTGGATAGAGCTTCCGAATTACTGTGCGGAAGGTCTGGGTTCAAACCCCGGCTGGACCATTACTCGGGGTCTTAAATAATTGAGAAGAAGTTGCTGTCTTTGTTTCTTAAAAGTCTACAAATGGTTAGAAATTCACGCCCTCTCGGATAGCCACGTAAAATAGAGGTCACGTCTCTCAAAACTTAACAACCTTGAGGGGCATAAAAGAACTCTGTGTTCAGACATGGGTTGTATGGTGGCAGCTTAATGCAACTTGATATACCTTCAACTCGAACACGTTGAGTAAGCGCATTGAGCAGTTCTGGAAATGCGCTATATAAGAACTAGCCACTAATTTGTAATAACTAAAGATAACTGTTTCCAGGCCTTCTAAGGGGGCCGAGGAGGGCTGGAGAGAGGGAACTGCATTTGCACAAGGATGGCCTCAATTCAGAGTGAATTCAAATTTTTTTTTTTTATTGTTAAGCGATTACATTAATTTGTGCTTTGCTTGTGCGTGTTTATATGTTGACAACAAATCAAGGCTGAGCCTGTGCAAATTTTGTCAAATAGTATAACAGTGATAGATACATGCAGGTTCCCATTTAAATCTGTACTGTCTTATGCAAATTTTGTTGATGTGTGCTAAACACACAGATCAACCAATCAGAGTATATTATTTCTGAAGTGAACTTCTCTGATTGGTTGATCTGTGTGTTTAGCACACATCAACAAAATTTGCATAAGTACAGATTTTATATGGGAAAGTACAGATTTAAATGGGAAAAACAGATTTAAATGGGAACCTGTTATACATAAAAACTAGAGTATTCTCTCAAGTCCCAATAAACACAGCACACTGTTTGCAGTGGTTGGCCCAAGTCCACAACTCACTTTTATTATCACAGCAAACCATACATTGTTACTGAAGTTGAACTTAAACCACAATGGTCTAACCAAACTACATTTCAAACATCTATACCTAATTGCAAGAATGTTGTCACATGATATTATGTAAAAAGAACATCCAGTAATCTAATAACAAAGGAATAACAAAAGAAAGAGTTCAGCTTGAGGGATTTTCTTGTCTTTTAATTAATTCCTTTCCCACTAAATTACAAAAGTCAGGACAATGTTATTACAGTTATATGCAAATGATTTTGAACAATGGGTTGAAGTCGAGGCTTTCGGGCGAAAACAATAGGTTTGCCAGAAAGCCTCGATTTGAATCCATTGTTTGAAATCATTTGCATATAACTGTAATAACAGCTATTAGGTGTGTATACCATTTCCTAATTTACATATATAGTTTCAATTAGAGATACATGAGAAACTTTAGTATCAAATATTTATAGTTGATATTTTTCTAAATAAATGTATCTGTATTTCACTTATATACCAAAAGCAATTCATTTCATATTATTAAGTTGCAATTAGCATAAATATAGTGCTAGTTCATTTATGAAATTATTTCTCTCTTCATTACCAACTCTCTACTATCATTGTCCACTACAAGAGAAATACATTGTCAATTGATTTGTGAATTCATTTTGGGAAAATAAAATAAGTCAAAACGGGAAGGAACACTATAAATTAGATACATGAGAAAAATATCATATGCCCATGGCTATTTCAAAGTTTTAGTCCAATGTGTTACAGTAACCACGCACTACACCACAAGGACCAAGGACAATGTAATATAGGGCAACTGTAGGGGTCCCCAGGGCGATATGAATCTCTAAGATAAATTTGAACACTGGTAAATGGAAATTATCACAGAATTGAAGTGAATAATGAATTGAAATGCGTTTGGTGTATAAGTGAAATACAGATTAATGAGAAAAATATCAAATGTTTATTTTATTTTGTAACATTAATTTTTTCAGGCCTGCATTGAAAGAAACTGTTATCCTTCACCACTGAACTACCATAACTTTCCTAAGTCTTGTTGCACGTGAGTACTATGTTTTAAAATAATAATAATAATAATAATAATAATAATAATAATAATAATAATAATTATAATAATAATAATAATAATAATAATAATAATAATAATAATAATAATAATAATAATAATAATAATAATAATAATAATAATAATAATAATAATAATAATAAAACTTTATTAGAAGCATTCCACAAAGTCTCAATGCTTTTACAATCTAAAAATAATAACGCAAATTAACTAATGAATCATGATTAAAGTTAAGGTAGTTCGGGACCCAGCCGTAATCACATAATTTCGTTTTTTAGCTTTTATTATTTTCCGATTTGAAAATCATGGGAACGTTATGCATTCACAAGACAAGCATATCATTTCTGCAAAAATCTCTTGATTTTAGACCCGCATTCACGAGAAATCAAGATTTTTCGTTAAATTCTTGATTTTTTCGCGTTTAAATCTGCGTCGTTTTAGTGTCGATTTTTGGAACTATAATGCGCCACATAAATTAGTGTTTTGGGAAAGAATTACGAATTAAACTGGTCATAATTAGCTTTACATCGATTCCAGAGATACTAGCGGACCAAAAAATGTTAAAGTTTGTTTCGATAATCTTATAGGGAACTAGTTACCAGTCCCGCACGGACAAAAACCAGGTTCACGAAATATACATTTTAAAGGGTTTTCGTGCTATAACTCGGAAAAGAGCGCGGTGTCACCCCATTTTTATTTTATAGATGGATTTCCCTTATCAGAACTCTTCATTCCGTGAAATAAAAATGATATGGTTTTCGAGCGCAAAATGTGGTATTTTTCACATTTTGAGTTTATTTTTGCATCAAAATTCTCGACATGCACGTACTTTTCGCAGTATTTTTTTGCCCAAAGGATTTTCTTGAGTAAAACATGGCCAATAATATGTTTGTTAGGAAAGTGTCTTTCTTTTGCAAATGCTTGTTGAAAAGTTTGTTATCGGGAAAAATAGAATAAATAGCATTTTATGTTTCAAATTCCGACTCACAAAAAATGACCAAAATGGGCCCCAGTCTACCGCCCTTATCTCCGAAACGAGCACGGTGACCCATTATTTTTATTTTATTTTTGAACTTAACTTAGTTTGCTCTTTTTACATGAGAAGTTTCAAAAAGATCTAACGATAGAATCTATGACGCCCGAACTACCTTAAAATATATATATGCACTAATAAAAATCAATTTACAAAATATTTGAGATACTATGCATGTTCCAATTGGCTGGCTACCGTGTATATTTTATAAAAGCAATATAAAAGGTATATAAACATTCATGGCAGAAATTGAAGAAAGTTGTATTTTGTGTTCTACCTTCTTCGACTCCGCACAACATCACATGCTAAAAGCCACATAAACCCCATCCATACACATTCAAACAAATATACCACAGAAATTCCAACTTCTCACTCAAAGAATAACAAAAGAGAACTGTTTTTTTTTTGTTAATATGGCACTCATGAATATGTACTGAATGAGTGGGAAGGCTGGATGGGAAAATATTTGGCTTGAGGTTATGCCGCACGGAACGAGCGCAGTGAGAGGCAAATATTTCCCTGGCCGGCCCAAACTAACTTAGTCAATAAGTATTGTATGCCTTTTTGAGCAGGCAGGACAGCTTTTTACGGCCCGCTCAACAAAACATATACAGCCTTCATATACAGTGTCTTGTCTGCACAAGCAGGGAAATACAGTCATAATTATGAGAAATAGTTTTATAAGCTTTTAAATTCCTCAGATAGACTAGTTGGGCTGGCTGTGGTAATACAGACTGCTATTTCTTAAGCTATGGTAATACGAGCAACAAATTCGTTCAACTTGTCTTGCAACATCTCTGCAAAACAAGTTGGAAAGCGATGTTGCTAGTTTTTCCACCCGCGTACCAACTTGTCTTGGGTCAAAATGGCTTGTTGCAAGTTGAAAAAGTTTGTTGCAGAAAGTAGACGATCATTCTACTTTTTGCAACAAAACTTGTAGATGTTGCTCGTATTACCACACCAACCAAACTTGTCTCGCAGCAAAATGACGTCAAGCACGCCGCCATGTTTGTTTACTCGCTGTATTAACCAATCAAAATTCAAATCAACTTGCAACAAACCATTTTTGTCCAACTTGTTTTACAGCGATGTTGCGAGACAAGTTAAACAATTTTGTTGCTCGTATTACCGTACCTTTAGTCAGTTACTAATCAATTTGATATGATGGTTAAACAGGTCTGTAAATGAAATAATATGTCATGGTATTCCTGATCAAAGGCCTTTGGAAGATGGTGATATTGTCAACTGTAAGTACATCTTATTGGCTGTACACCGTAAATGCTCTAATGAACGCTGGGGGCGTTTAATATAGTTCACGAGTCCTGAGGGGGTCGTTTAAAAGATAAGAGGTGTTTAAAAGAGAGGGGCGTTTATTTTCAAATCTGTAACATATAATACTATGCAATTACATCACATAAGCGACAGAGCTCAGTTAGCAAACTGTCAATAGTTCATCTGCTGATAAGTCTTACTATTAAAGTCGTTTAAAAATCGTTAATGTTATAAAGTTTTCATAGTTCAATGTAAACATCCAAGTCATTGTCAAGCACCAGAGTATTTTCATCGCCGGCCTCTTCAATATCTGAACTTGTTATACCCGTTATTAATCACACACCTTTGTTGATTAAACAAGAACTCAAATAAATTGCTTGCTTGTATGACTTGTATCGTACTTAGTAGTGAGTGGGGGAGAGAGGCGTTTATTAGACATGGGGCGTTTGTTAGTGGGCGTTCATTAGAGCATTTACGGTACACCTATTTTAACGAATGAGACACATGAAATATGGAAATTATCACAGCTATATACACATCCTTTTTGTAAAACTGGATTGAAGCTGATACTTTATGACAAACTTTTGTTTTTGCCTGAGAGCTTGACTCCAAAAACATTACCAAAATATCTAGTAAAAGACATATATATTATATATATATGACAATCAATTTCCATAGAACTGTAAGCAATAACAGCTACTTGGTCCAAAAAAGAGGACTGAAGTACATTTGCACATACAGTCATTTGAAAAACTCTGCTACTAGCCCAAGTGCGAGTATGGGTAAAAATCACTGAAGGATTAAATTTTTAGCATGCGCTAAAGAATATGCTGAGGTATTTGGCGGGTACATGAACGAATATTCGCATTCTACGAAATAAACTGTTGTATATAGAGCGCGGAGATATTGACAAGTAAATAGCTACTTCTTCAGTTTTCATGCAGGGGATTTGTGTCATCCAAATCAATCGCCAGCGTAAATCTAATAGAAACAAAGCCCTGAGGGCTCAAGATGTTGATAATATGTGCAGCTATAACTGCTTCAGTGATTTCTACCCATACTCCTTTTAGGTCTAGTTGCGTACGTAGTCGCGAAGCCGGTCGGCGACGTTTTTTCAAATGACTGTATATCTAATTTGCATGAATGTGTGTTCAGTATAATGACTAACTGCTGTTGTTGTCTTGTCGATAGTGGATATTACTGTCTATTATGGTGGTTTCCATGGTGATCTAAATGAGACCTTCTTTGTTGGTAATGTCAGTAATGAAGCCAAGCAGTTGGTTGATGTTACTCATGAGTGTCTAATGCAAGCTATTGATATTGGTAAGTCTATGGTGGACTAAAAATGATACTAGGGAAAGTTCTTTAGATTTGACAACGAGTACGAGCTAGATTAAGTACAAGTACATGCAAGTTTTGAAATTGGTTCATGATGAATCACGGCGGGCGCAAACGACCCAAAAAGCGCTCATGATGAAATTTCTATTTTGCATCAAATATCATTCCACTTCTGCTAAGGACTATAAAACTGAAAACCGTTTTTAATTTGGGCGATGGAAACTTGAGCTATGGCAATTTTAACCTCCAGAATTTTTCCCGCGAAAATTTTGCGGGAAAAAAACTTAATAAAACCTTTGGAAAAACATTTCGCTTGGTACATTTTTTTCATTTCAAAACATTTCTCTCTAATTTTAATGCGAATGAAATGATATAAGAACGCTGGAAAATCGTATGATTTTAGAATTTTGATTTTTGCAGTTAGAGGGCTATAAATTGATGTTGAAAAATTGAGTAAATCCCTGCTACGTCATTATGACGTCACAAATATCTTTAAAGATATGTTATGCAGCCCTTTTCTGGGATATCGATGATTTTATAAGCTATATCTACTAAAAATCGACTATTGAATGGGATTATGTTAGAATTTCTGTTACTGATTATAAATAATGATATTTTATTATTTTCTGTGACGTCATATTAGATGACGTCATCAAAATCATAAAATCCCTCATATCTCCAGTTCCAATTACCAAAAATTGATGAAAATTTCGATAACGTGTTTTACATCTTACTGGCTTATAAAATTCATCCTTAAATCGTATCTAGCGGTAAAATTGATTTTTTTCTACTACTGTAACATTTTATTATGACGTCATAATGACAAGAAAACATTCAAATAATTTCTCAAAAATTTTTGCTACCTCCATATTACAATCACTGAAAATTTCAGAACACAAAGACGATAATTTATTAAAATATTCGTAAATAACGGAAAATTGTGACATTTTAGCGTGCCTTTTTGGGGGCCGTTTGCGCCCGGCGTGAATTGTGGTCCTGTGTATAGATTGAGACACCCAATGAAAAAACAAGAAGTGGAATGTAATTCAGTATCAACAATACACACAAGGCCATGCAATTTTAAAACTTGTACCCATACTCAATCTCGTATTCGTTGTCAAATCTAAATCTCACTACTAGTAAGTAAGTCTAGTAAGTAAGTCTATGTACTCACGAGTGTCCGTGGCTTTAACAAATTAACTGAGTGTTTTTTTGTTTCTTTGTCATTTTCTAATGCAGTGAAACACTTTGAAATATGTTCAAAGCGAAGACAAGTCAGCTTAGAGTGAAGTTTATGAGTTCTATAAGTTATAAATCGGTTTTATGTGATTTTTGTGCAGTTTTTAACCCCACCTTACGACTCTCCCCCTCGGTTCATATTATTCTTACTGTTAAATTCAATTCCAATGTTCATTTGTGTTTCAGTCAAACCTGGCGTACGATACAGAGAGATAGGTAATGTTATTCAAAAACATGCCCAGGCGCATGGGTACTCTGTGGTGAGAAGCTATTGTGGACATGGCATCAACCAGTAAGTCAATAGACTTTGATGGGTGGCATGGGTACTAGCAGTGAGAGTGCTGGCCTTTCACAATTGACTCAGGTTACAAGTGAATTGGCCATGTTCTAAACGAGGAGGGGCTAGGAGGGGACCGGTAATTAGTTTCTACAATTAATGCAATAAATAAAATTTTAATAAACTACATTAACATGAAAAAGCACATCAAAATATACAATATTACAAAATTTGATGCTATTTGGTTGTATATTATCCTTTGCAATAGTCTCTCAAAGATCCATAGCTGTCCCTCCAAACAATACATTTCTTTATAATTTTTCACATAATATTTGAAAGGCTGCTACTTGGTCATTATTCAACAGAATATAATGTAATTCTGTAATATTGTATATTTTGATGTGCTCTTTCATGCTATGGGCTACATTTCTTAATTGCATTAAATCTAGAAACTAGTACCCAGTCCTCTCCTTGTCCCTCATCATTTAGAACATGGACAATAGAGGTTTTTCTTTGTAATAATCAAAATGTGAGCAGAGTTGTGTGTTAAAATATTTCGGTAGTGAGAATTTGTCCAATACTTAAGCATTAGCCACTGGCAAGGGAGATTCAGTTACAACTCCCTGTAACTTGAATTAAAAGCACAGACCGGTTGGCTTAGTTGGTTAAGTGCTGGCCTTCCATGTGGGAGGTGCAGGGCTCGTGTCCCGGCCTGATCTATACTCAGGAGCACTCAGGGTCTTAAAATGATTGCGTTTGTAATTACATCTTCAAATAGTTAGACTCTCAAGTCTTCTCAGATAATTAAAGGACATTAAATCGGAGGTCCCCTCCCTCTACCTTCAATACACATTGTACGGGACATAAAACGACCAGGGTGTGGTCTGACCTATCTACATTACAGTGCCTACTGAGAATAGGCGTTGTGGTGTCCATGGCTTTGCAAGAAGAAAAAGCGAAAGAAAAAAAAGAAAATAATACAATGCTTTGTTTGTCCAATTTGTTAGGAAAAAGACCACATTTCAGACATCACATATTCACTATTAAGTGTTTGTTAATTTAATAGGTTGTTCCATACAGCACCCAGTGTTCCCCACTATGCAAGTAAGTACTTTTGGATACTACAGTGCTTTGTCATTAGGATATAATGGCTGCCATAATATTATATGAAATTGATAAGGAAAATATAGACATTGATCATTATAACAATAATTCTTGAATTTTGAGAAAGAGATTTGATTTACAAGAAGCTTAACTACAGTACTTCTACTCATATTACACTGAAAAAATATCAGACCTTAGTCTTTTTTGTACGTATCTCGCTGCGCTTGGTTCGTACTGCCAAGACCTTGGTTGTCGGTCTGATATTTTCCCGTACAGACCTCACGCTCGGTTAATAATCCTTTAATACAATTAATCTATCTGATTGTTTTTGTAATTACAGAAAATAAAGGTGTTGGTGTAGTCAAACCTGGTCATACATTTACTATTGAACCAATGATATCACAAGGTATAATATACACATTGACTACGAGATACAATATTATATTTTTGTCATGCAATCAGGACTAAAATATAATTGAGTGGTTTCAAGTTTTCTGATGATTTGAAGTTAGTAATTAGATGTCATAACGCTCTCTCAGCTAGCCTGAGAAAACAAACATCTCTCAGCAAACTCAATTTTAATATAAAAAGAGTTAGAAACTTTGTTCTTTCTTTATCAGCAAATACAGTCACTTGCTGACTGTTTAATGAACTCGACATTTCTTCATACTGCACTCGGCCTACAGCTTCATGCAGTATTTAAAATGTCTCGTTCTTTGAACAGTCAGCACGTGCCTGTATTTATCGGTAAAGAACTTACTTCAGTCTCTTACCCCTAAATACAACACTCGTCATGGTCATGATTTCTTTTTTCTGTGATTTCTGTGTTTGCAACATATATAGGGTCCCATACAGATGGGTGGCTTATACTGTATAGTTACATAATAATAGTTTAATAAACAAGCAGGAGTGTTTTATCAGGATTTAAAAGTACCACAATCTGCGAGTTTATTAAATGGCTTCAAAAACTCCAACCTAAATTTTTTTATTTTTTATTTTATTTATGAATTAAGTATCCAGGTTAAAGTGTATGTAAATTAGGGTGAATCTTGATCTTCAGTTAAAACACTCCTCACAGTTATGATTTCTTTTGTCAATTTCTCATGAATTATAACAGTACGCGCGACTACTGAAACCGGGGCCACAAAAACATAATTATCCAATCACGATTGAGAATATGAACAATAGAATCTCTACAAATGTTTGACTTTTTTGATTAAAATGCTAATAATTTTCATTATATGTACCACGAGACGAAGCCAAGTGGTTTTAGATCTATAAAACACGATCTGCGAGTTTATTAAATGGCTTCAAAAACTCCAACCTAAATTTTGTGATTTTGTAAAAAAAAAATCAAGGCATTAAGTTTATTAGAGAAAATCCAGGTTAAAGTTTATGTAAATTAGGGTGAATCTTTATCTTCAGTTAAAACACTCGTCACAGTTACGATTTCTTTTGTCAATTTCTCATGAATTATAACAGTGTGGGCGACTACTGAAACCGAGAATATGAACAATAGAATCTCTACAAATGTTTGGCTTTTTTGATTAAAACCGTAATAATTAATTTTCATTATTTGTGAACGGAATAGAGCAAGATTGAATAAGAAACATCTTATCTTGTGAGAAGTTTTTTGTTTGATCTCAAAAACTATTTATTTTGGAATTTGTTTGGGTGGCCCCTGTTTAGGTAGTGGCACTGTAAAGAGTTTTTGAAATAGCCCATACAAACTTTCATATAACTGTGCGTTAATTATGGTATGATGTGTTTATAGGAACATGGCGAGACGATACATGGCCTGACCGCTGGACTGCAGTGACACAAGATGGCAAATTATCTGCACAGTTTGAACATACTCTACTTGTTACAGAAACTGGATGTGATATACTGACAATACGACAAGAAGACAATGGTGCTCCGTTTTATAAATCCCAAATGTGAAGAACGCATTGATCTAGTAACAAGACAAAGAAACTGGAATTCATGAGGGGACTGGGCCGAGTAAAAATATTAATCGAATAGACCTCTTTACCTCTGTATGCAAACTGTTCAATGGCATTCTCTTGAGAATTGTTCTTTTATAATGAATGTGTTATATCATTTACATGTGAAAGAAACAATTCCCAAGGGTAGCATCATGTGATCTGAAATGGGAGAACAAACAAGGAAGGTAAAGAGGTCTATTAAGAAATGATCCCCATCACAAAAAAAAAAAAACATAAAATACTAGTATTATTACCAAGTTTCAGAATGTTTGTATAGGAAATTACACAAATGTTCTCGAAGAATTATTGTAGCACGAGTGGTATTAATTTATTCACTTTGAATTCATCAAATACAAGCTGTATTTTTCATTAATTCTTTGAGAACATAGGTGTAATTTCCTTTTGATATCACATATATAAAAAATATGAGTTTTTGAGAATAAAAGTGCAGGGTAATGAATCAATTTTAAAGCACAAAAGTTCCCAGATGTGTACAATTAATTAATTGCACGGTATTAAGAAAAAAATCACAGTTCGTCAGCCAATCGGAATCGATTATTTTTTATAGATGTGATATTAGGATGAATACTTACTAAATGGCAAGATTCTAAAAATCGCAAAAGTATGAGATATGTGTTTTAAGGCAGCGTACCCCCCAAAACATACATTTTTACGATTTGTTTAAAGCCTATAAATGAGTAGATTTCTACACTTGTTCCCAGTCCCTTCCTCGATTCCAGAAAGGCAATATTATGAATCCCACCAAATTTTGGAGCGAATTTAAAAAAAATCATGTCACATTTGCCTGCTGACACGCCCATATTTTTAAGTTTCATCCTTAATCAAGTCTCGTGCTTATAGTAAAACAACAAGCTAGTCGAAATTTCGAGACTAAGTAAAAACAAAGTGGGTGTGTCGATCAGCAGACAAATGTGGGCGTGGTGGCGACATGAATTTTTGATGCACTGCCACAGTTTGGTTTGACCCATAGTACCATTAATCCGGCCACCGAAGGGACAGCCCAAACTGGTCATTATAACAGGATGGCCGTATTAAGCAGGTGGCCGTAAGGCGATGTTCCACTGTATACAGCTATTTCAAAAAAGGTAGAATACTGAATACTGCATACTGAATAGTGCATTGCAAGACCGATATGCATTTTGCTTGATGTAACATTGTTTAAAGTAAAATAGATAATAATTAGTTATTTTATTCTTAGTGCATTCCATTCAAAAAAATATACGAGCTTGTTATGGGTAGTAACATCGCTGTGTATTTATTTTTTATTTCAAATTAATGTAATCCACAATGCCCTTTGGTCTTGGAATGCACTATTTAGTATTCAACGTTTTTTGAAATAGCTGTATGCAATGAGTCACTGTTTTCAGTTAGTCAGAGTGATGCTTGTCTGGATTTTCATATGATTAGGTGCTTACAGATAACAATAACTGCTCAAAAAGGGAAGTGACCAATCACCCCTTGGGTTGGCACTAAGTATTGTTTACAACATGTTATATCGGCATACACGTAGTTCAAAAAAGGTTGTCATCGCCAAAGGCGATAGGCTATAGGAGATAGGTCATTCCAAGACCCAAGTGCACTATGGGTATAATGTTAAATCGTGAATATAATGCCGCGTGAATACCGTTGTGTTTGAATCTCAATCATGCCAACTCCACTAAACAACGATTGTTGGAGCTGACATCATTAAAATATAAACACGGCGGCATTCACGATTTAAGATTATACCCATAGTACACTTGGGTCTTGGAATGACCTATCGCCTATAGCCGATCGCTTTTGGCGATGACAACCTTTTTTGAACTAGGTGTATACAGTTAGTTACATTAGCCAAAGGGTGTAATTGTATTCTTGGCTTTCACGTGACGTCATCAAAATACTAACTTTAGTAATAACTTGACTATAACTCTGCCAATATTCATTCTTCTGACCTCATATTTGCTAACACTGCTAAATAAAGTATGTGTCTCATGAATTCAGTGATTGTTTACAGTTTAAGCGACAATTTAAGGACTTTCAATATGGTCATGTGTTAGGTGAAAGCTAAGAATAGCCGATACAACACGATCACCAATGTTATAGGTATAAAGTTCTTTCAAATTTTACCAAAATTTTCCAGATTAAAGTATCAAAATCTTGCTGGGAAATTTCAAATTAAAACTTATTCAAATCAGAATACACCTATTTCAATTAACGTTGTCCATCTGGAATGGTTGATCTGAGACCGATAGGAATTGTGGGAACTCGTTAAACTGCAAATGCACTATTATAATCACGCTTGAATATTAATGTTTACTTCTGAAATACTGTTATCTGTAATTCAGCACCATTCAAGTGTGATTAAAACAATGTATTGGAAATTTAATGACTCCCACGATTCCTATCGGTCTCAGATCAACCATTCCAGATGGACAACGTTAATTGAAATAGGTAGGTGACATTAGAGTGGTTTTCGTATGGTTTACTGCGTTACTGACATAGTTTCTATAAAAACGTTCGAATTTTCTGCCGTATCCGTGCCGTGCGGTGACCGTGCCTTTTTCACAGTCATACGAAAACCGCTCTATACACTTTGTTTCACAGGTTAATGAGAACAACTCTAACCCATGACAGACATACAACACTTGTCATGATTTCTATTTTAAACTTCTCATGATTTATTCCTGGATTTTTGTAATGTTTTATAAAAGAAAAGCATGGTGTTGATTCATATATTTTAAAATATATTTACTATAATGCCAGAGTGCAGTAATAAGTGGAGAATTACTCTCAAGCAGTGCACTGATGGCTGTAATCTGTCATTCTTTTATCAGGGAAACATGTTTTGCAGAATTTCTTAATTTGTTCAGATCTTTGTTATTAAAAATTAATATACAAATCCTCTTTGAGTGGTGCTACTTTTGTTTTTCTCACTACTCCATTGTTCCCAAAGAGGGGCTTTCATTTGTTAGTGTATGGGGGGAGGGGAGGGGGTCAACAATATTGAGGATGAGGGTACGTTATTTTTTCAATCTATATTGGAGGGGTTGTAACAAATTGTATGTTGTTTTATAGTTATATAAACTGGACAGAATATAGGGGGGGCTTATGGTATTTTTGCTTACCAGGGAGGGGGTGGATAATATTTGGACCCCCCCCCCCCCCCCCCCAACTAGAGTGTTTACACTATGTCCATGAAATAAAATATGTAAATAATTCCTATCTAATATTTTTTATTTAGTGACTATCAGTCACTATCACTCAACTGGAACAGCTTTAGTAACAATACACAAGGGAAATCAAATACTTAAAACAATAGAAAGTTAATACTTTATTCATTGTGTATTGTTACTAAAGCTGTTCCATTTGAGTGACATAGTGTAAGCACTCTAAGTAACTTCTCACTAGAGAGATTTCACATAACGCATATTAACATGCCAATGAGCTTTGCATGGGTTTTGAAAATCAAATAATATTGCTGTTCAAGCCAGTCTTTATTCAAACCATTAATTTATCTATTACATTCTTTGTCAATAAAACAATCATTGTTGTCTAAATCAAGGGGATTTCCATCATCGCAGTACTTTGTATGTAAGAGGCTTCCCTGCCCTGTGTAATAACAACAATCAATATAAATAGTTTCCTCCATAGGCTACTCCTTAGGGATTCCTTTGTTGATGCAATTGAGATTCCTGTGTTGAAATATTTGGCAGGGAAGAACTGGTGATGAGTTAGGAGAAGAGAAAAAACCTCTCCCCCTCCCTGCTAGTTTTTTTCTCCTCACCACAGGAAGCCCGAAAAGAGATATAGGAGTAGCCTCCTCCACAGGCATCTTTTTTCATCGGGCTTCCTGTGGCAGGAGAAAAAAAAGAGTGGGGTAGAGGGAGAGGCAGAGAGTGTTTTTCTCTTCACCTAACTCGTTCCCAGTTCTTCTCTACCAAATATTTAACACAGGAATCCTGATCTCGTCAACAAAGGAATCCCTAAGGAGAAGCCTTCGGAGGAGGCTGATATAAGTATTGTCTAGTTGAGAATGTTGATTCGGTCACTCCCAAACTATAGCTACAAATTTTATCGTTTGCAAAATACATTATCTATTTTTTTACATGAAAAGATTTCTTGCATTTTTCTGCTTGCTAGATAGTGCTATGTAATAGGTGGACGTACAGTGACTTATTTTGCTAAGGTTTTGCCAACCAACCAGTTTTTTATTTTTTATTATTTAATAACTAGACGCTCAAAGACCGCTGATATCAAGCTACCTTAGTTTACGCCGCTTCGGCGAGCAAGAGCGGTCTGCATTTATTTACGCTCATGCGACACTGTATACTTGAGGCCCTGTACAGCCGCGGAAGCAAATTTGGAAAAGGGGGACAGTGGATAAGGAATGAGTGCACAAAAAATGGCTCAGCAATATATAAACAAATCAATCACATAACATTTTATTGAAACAGTAACAATATTATGGAAAAATGTCGTTATATAACTTATATATTTTGTTTTCATTGTTTTCCTTTCTTTAAAGTCTTTAAAATTTCTGACACGTTCACAGGCTTTAAAAGATATTGTACGATTTCTATAAAAATGGCGATTTTTAGCTATTTTTATAGAAATCTTACAATAACTTCAAAACGTGACAAGATATCACAAAAATGAGGCACGGTTTTAGACTTGAGGTATTTATCATTAATTATGCAAAGTTTGAACGAAATCGGTTGAAATTCGGTGTTCCTGGAACTTCTTAAAAATGAGTGGTCAAAAATCATGATACTCATTAAAAAAATTCGAGCAGTATTTCTTCAAAACAAATCACATAGTTGCAATCTCCATTTATTCAGCTTTAGTGGATTACTTCAGTAGTTAGCGTGCTATGATTAGTTAATGAACATCGGTCGCGAAGGTCCCCTGATACCTTAAATTAAATGCCATTTCCCTCGTGTTACATTTTATGAGCTGATATTTCGCCATCTTACTAATATGGAGGTGCTCTTTTCATTTTGACACAGCTGTTCAATTTAAAAGGGGTAGGGTCACGTGACCTGTTCTTGCAAAAGGCCTATTGGCATTTGAAAGTGTTCTCAAGGTATGACTGTTTTAAAATGAAATCACTTTACCTTTTAGAAGTGGATGATAGAACGGATACTGAAAGAAGAAAAAGACAATATTTCATTAGCTGCAATTACACCTATTTCAAAAAACGTTGTCAGAAGGAGATCTGAATCTGCAATCTGAGAATTCAGGAAAATTGAGTACTGCAAAAACCAGGCCTGGCCATGATTTTTGTTTTTTGTGCTTAGTACCTTCAGATTTATATTTACCATCGCCATATCAGAAGCCAGAAAGTGCACGCAATGATAAAAAACTGCTGTACTCCAGAATTGATTTCGGTCTCAGATTGCAGATTCAGATCTCCTTCTGACAACGTTTTTTGAAATAGGTGTACACCTTTAAAAGTTATTGTACCAATGCCGTGGTGCTTATTAAAGTTTTCTCAATCTTACTGTCCCCATCTTGATCAGAACTACAAATATTGGGGAAATAACTTAATGGGCGAGCAGTGAAATATAATAACTTTGAACTGAAGAATATAGATTTTGGTAAAAATTAATTTGCAATGCTGTTATAGAGTAACATTATAGCGTTAAAGTGCAATGCTTATTCGAAGGGAGGCAATTATTCAAGGGGGCACTTATTGGAGAGGGCACTTATTCAAGGGGGCAGTTTTTCGAGGGGGCGCTTATTCGAGTAAATATGGTATGCATACATATTCTATCCATGGAGGGACTGTTGGAGCCCTGTTGGTTTAAGCCCCTAAAATGTACAACTGTTCGATGTTCTTGACAGCTAAGCTTACTTTAAGTAACAAAGCAGAGTAAAAGTAACCCCCCTCCCCTAACGTGCACTCCACCACCCCTCCTCAAGCTAAAATTTTTGGGGCTTTGGTTTGGGGAGGGCCGAAACTTTTTGGGCTGACATTTAAGGTGAGGGTCATTTTTTGGGCTTGGATTTGAGGAGGGACAATAATTTTTTGGATGGTGTTTTAGAAATTTTACCCCCCCCCCCCCCCAGTAATTAATGGCCGCTCCCTTATGAGGTTCATTTCTTAATAACATTAATAAAGGAAGCTAGTATCAAGTCCTTTACTTGTTTTAGATAAGGCCAATTGATGATCATTAAATAAATATGTGCCTCCTAAACCAGCAGTTTACAATCCAATTAATAGATGATATACAGTCATTTGAAAAAACGTTGTTGCCTACCGTCTCCGCGACTAGACCTATAAAAGGAGTATTGGTAGAAATCACTGAAGCATATATATTATCAACATCTTGAGCTCTCAGTGCCTTGTTTCTATTAGATTTACGCTGGCGATTGATTTGGATGACACAAATCATCTGCATGAAAACTGAAGAAGTAGCTATTTACTTGTGGATATCTCCATGCTCTATACAACGGTTTATTTCTTTGCACACATTCATTCATGTACTCGCTATATTTCAGCACATTCTTTAGCACGTGCTAAAACTTTATTGCTTTAGTGATTTTTACCCATTCTCCTGCTTGGGCTAGTCGCGTAGTCACGGTGCCTGTCGGAGACAACGTTTTTTCAAATAACTTTATTGGTTACCTCTCTCCACTATGCATGAGTGAGAAACCTTCATTGATCTTATCCAGAGGAAGGTTGTGGGTTATAAACTCATCTACTTTCAGTTTTCCTGACAAGTAATCCTCTACAAGCTGAGGCACACCATCACCACTTTTGTATCCTGAACACAAAACAATAAACGTTGAATACTAAATACTAATAATAGTGCATTGCAAGACCAAATGCATTTTGCAGGATGACCACACATAGAGGAGTGTTTTTCTCAGAACTTCTCGAGTATTCTGAAATTTACCAAGTGCTCTATTTAACGATTAGACTGAATGGACTAGCGGCGGTCAATAGCTATTTGACCGGTAGCCCATGAGGGCAAGAGGTCTAATCGTTTTAGTATTGATCAACCAACCCTTAGGTCGAACTTAAAATGAGAAATAATGACAACAAAGTTATTAAATAGTAAATAAACAAAACTATTTTTGTGACATTGGTCACTCACGGCTCAAGTGTTGGCACGTGATAATAGCTGGCAGCTTTGCAAAGTGTTCATTCAAAAAGACCCATTTAAAACAGAAAACGGCTGCTTTAAAAAAAGGATTTAAAAACTCAGAGTTATGGCTATAATCATGAGATCAGTTACAAGCCGGTAAAGGGATGAAAAGAAACTCAAGATAAACAACTGAGCACATTTATAACCTGCAAATTGGACTCATTTAGCGCATGTAGTTGTTGTTTTCACTCAAGATTATTCTTAAGCCTAAAAAGGTGAACTAAGCTTGCATTCTAAAGCTGTTCATTTTGCGGTTGGAATTTTGCAGATATTTCTCTGGGTCGCTGTAACAATACTTACAGGTTTGGATTAAGATGGGAAGTTAAATTAATTAATTCATAATCTTGATTAAAGTCATAATTGAATGTGAAAAAGTTTGAATACGCTTCGCACCTACAGCGACAAAAAATCATAAAATTTGTATTTATGTTGGTTATATCTGGACTTAATTAATTTGCTCAATTTATTGCACGTTTTTTAAAGAAATATCTTTATGTAATATATACAATATGAGCGGCCGATCTGTATCCGATATACAACGGCGAGTCGAAGACGAGCCGTTGTATATCGGATACAGATCGGACGCGAATATTGTATAGAACTTATGAAAGTCCAACGTTAGTTCTTTCATATTTTACTAAAATTGTCAAGATAAATGTAAATCTGGCCGAGAAAATTCAAGTTGAAACTTATGCAAATCAGGACGAAATCTGTATGAGATTTACAAGCTCCGTCACGGACGTGAATTCTTTTGTCAAGTGCTCATTAATTATTCATGAATTTTATAATTATATCTACAACAACAACAACTTGTTATGGTCATATAACACAAACATGTACTACCAAATATACTATGAAATCAATATATTGATAACAAGAGAAGAAATACCAACAACAAGCAGGCTTCAGAGTGTGGACTGTAGCTTTGATTGTTATGGTCATATAACACAGACACGTACAACCAAAATATGCCATGAATATATTGATAACAAGAGAAGAAATACCGACAACAAGCTGGCTTCAGAGTGTGGACTGTAGCTTTGATTGTTATGGTCATATAACACAGACACGTACAACCAAAATATGCCATGAATATATTGATAACAAGAGAAGAAATACCGACAACAAGCTGGCTTCAGAGTGTGGACTGTAGCTTTGATTGTTATGGTCATATAACACAGACACGTACAACCAAAATATGCCATGAATATATTGCTAACAAGAGAAGAAATACCGACAACAAGCAGGCTTCAGAGTGTGGACTGTAGCTTTGATTGTTATGGTCATATAACACAGACACGTACAACCAAAATATGCCATGAATATATTGATAACAAGAGAAGAAATACCGACAACAAGCTGGCTTCAGAGTGTGGACTGTAGCTTTGATTGTTATGGTCATATAACACAGACACGTACAACCAAAATATGCCATGAATATATTGATAACAAGAGAAGAAATACCGACAACAAGCAGGCTTCAGAGTGTGGACTGTGGCTTTGTTTGAGACAACAATTTTTGAAATAGGTATGTATAATAATATAAAATCATGAATCTAAAAAACATTAACAAAGATTGTCCCAGTTCTTAATTGCATTAGGTAAAAAGATATCTTGTTAATGTTTAGTACGGCATTTTAATCCCAGGAATTTGTCAAAGTTTTGTTTCAAAGCTGACAGCAAGCTTGTTTTTGTAAAGTAGTAAAAATGTTAATGTTAGTGTGAATATTAGTAATACAGAATATATTGAGCTTTAAAAAATTGCTATTAAATAATTATTTCCAGAGAACTTTTGTATATTTAATGAGGCCTGGGATGACGTCACTTCATTTGCATTTTCAGATTTCAAATGTTTATATCTCAGAAAGGAGAGGTCGACATCAAGAAAAATTAAGTACACTTATTATACACCTCATGTACAACAGATTCGCAAAATATCATGAAAGGCGTCAGGTGCACTTTAAAAGCGTGAAATATAAATAGTACTAAATAGTGATATTTCATGCTAACTCTATTGTTTTCTATTGTATATATTAGCACTGTTTAGTACTAACTAGTCTTACTTATTTCACAGGTATAATATTTATACTCTAGTTTTCAAAGTTGAGATGTTCTATTTCAAAAGTGGTTGTTAATTACCTCCAAAAGCTGTTCCTTTCCACACACGTCCTGTTACAAGCTGGAATGGACGAGTGGAGATCTCCTGTCCTGCCCCAGCCACTCCTATGATGACAGAAGTTCCCCATCCCTTGTGAGATGCTTCAAGGGCTTGACGCTGTGAATTATAATAGTTTCCTATATGTGAACAAGTTGACTGGGGAGCACAAGTTTGGTTATGCTAATTGAAACTATAAATGGAAACTAGCGAGGAAACTAGTATAGGCAGCATCGGTGTTTGATATAAACGATAGGCAATATTATAATAATGAAATTGGTAACACCGTGAAAAAATTTAAATGTATAACCCAACCACCATAAGTCATTTCCCCTGCCCTCCCCTAGTCAGGACTAACATGACTACACTTACCATAGTATTAACATTACCAATACATTCAAATGTATAGTCCAATCCACCATCAGTCATTTCAACTAAAACCTGGACAAAAGAAACACAACAAATTTATTAATAACTTTGATTACGCTCAAAATGTAGACAGAAAATAGCAGCAAATTGTACTAAATTTCAAGCATGTTCAAAAGTTGCGGCAACAAAGCTATGATAACATTGGCATTGACATATTTTGCTCTTGTTGTGCGACAATATACAAGTCCATTCAAACAACTTACAAATGCAGTTTGAAAAGTCAAATAACAAGGTGATTTCGCATGCACACTTTTAGCTAGTATAAGCCAATCAGGACCATTTTTGTAACATCGCCAACACGTCCAAAATGACGTTGTGCGAGAGAGTTGTGTCCCTTGTTAACGCTCTATATAAATACATCCTTAACATATCTTTACATTACAAAATTATATGTAATTTGGACAACAAAAGCTCTCTGCTGCTATATATTAAGCAATAAAAAAGAGTAAAAACAAAACACAAATGCCTAAAAGTAACCGACATTGTTGCTGTCTCGAGGCACCATTTTGGAACTGTTCGTTTTGAAGAAAACTCCTTTGCGCACTTCAAACCGACATCACCTGGAACTCAATAAAGTAATTTTGTTCTATGTAAAAATAATGAAAAATAAAATATTAGATTTGTATTTCTATTACTTTGGCCAACTGATTTCCTTCTAATTACATAATATTTTAACAGTACATTATAATGCTTACCTCTTGTGATGGTCGGTCATGGTCCTTGGGATTGAAACACTCAGTTGCGCCAAACTGTTTAGCTTACGAAATAAAACACAACATATGAATATCATCATCATGACCATCATTTTTCCCATGGTTATACTGGGCAGATCCAGAAATTTGACAAGGGGGGTGAACTTTGATACCCTTTTGGCAGATAACGGCAGACACAAGAGCGCAAAGATCGTAATGTGCCTGTTTTTTTTTGCTAAAAGGGAACTTCACTACAAATAAGGGTGTGAAAAGTTCACTAAGTCTAAGTCATATGTGTTGTATTGGCTATACAATCGCGCGCCTTCGGCTTGTAATTGTATATGTCGATACAACACAGCTGCTCATGTTGTAAACATTACAAAAAGATAAAGAATAAGATTTTACAACTTAGATAAAGATTTACCTAGTTCAAACTTCCCAGGGTTGATGTCAACACCTATAATTCTACTGCATCCAGCTGCTTTACATCCCATAATAACAGCTAGACCCACGGCACCAAGTCCCCATACTGCTGCTGTGGACCCTGGCTCAGCCTGACACCCAAATATGGAATGAAATCAAGTTATATTTGAGGTACTGGTCTGGTAATACCAGATACAGCAATTAAGGGGGGTCAGCAAAATCACCTTAAAGTTTGTCTTTCCTAAATATTATGCAATCCCCCCCAAAATATCATAACCCCCAATATTTCATCCAGTTTTTACTAAACCCCTGAAAAACAGCATACAACTTGTAACAACCCCCCTATATAGCTTCTGAAAATAACGTGCCATCTCAATATTGCTCACCCCTCCCCCCATACGCTAATAGATGAAAGCCCCCTAAGAATCTAGCAAAATAATGTGGGAGACTGTCAGCTGATCAAACTCATGCACATCAATGTTTCCATTGTATACTGTATCATTTGACCATCCCCCTTGGGTTGGGGGTTGGGGGGGGGGGGGGGGGGGGGTATGGATATTTTCTGGAACTACACATTGTGTGCACACTCACTTGAAAATGACAATGAGCATGTCTAAGCAAGCTTTTTGGCCAATCAACATGATTGTACTATAAATAATTATCCCAATTAAAATTTAATCCTTTTTCAGGCATAGCCCAGAAGTAAACAAACGGAAACCAAGTCCCATACGTTGTGTACCCCCTCCCCCCCAAAACCCCCTTCCATACTCACACATATATTACATTCAATATTCTAATCATACTACACTCAACGCACATGTTGATCTTTACGTACTAAAGAGAAAAAAACAGAGAACCCGGAAAAAAAACCTTGTGGCATGAGAGAGGACGTCAAACAAACTCTATTCACTTGTCGCCCAAGCAGGGAATCAAACCCAGGTCACAGCGGAGAGAGAGGCCAGCACTCTCACCCCTTGGCCACCCATGTCACCCATTAATTACAACAACAACAACAACAACAACAACAATTAAGCCTGCTTCACACGGCGTCATAATCATAGTCATAACCACGTTTACGACTAAGATTGTACGGTTCACACGTGCGACATAGTGTCATAATCATAGTCATAATCATAAGAAAATGGAAACTTCTCCATTTCTTATGACTTTGCTTATGATTATGACTATGATTATGATGCCGTGTGAACCAGGCTTTAGGGCCCGGGCAAATGGTTTCAACATGGCAATGTTTACACGCTTTTAAACTCTTTCAACATCAATTCAATATCGATTCAACACGTTGCAAAAATGTTGAAAGAGTTTAAAAGCATTTAAAACATTGCCAGTCGACAAAATCAAATGGATGTTGCAGCAAACGTTGAAACCGTTTGGCAGGGCCTTTAGTTGATTTGAAGAACATTTACCTTGGCAGTGTTTAGTACCGCACCATAACCAGTAGAAATACCACAACCAAGAAGACACACTTTATCTAAAGGAGCTTTCTCATTAACCTGTTATGTAAAATATGATGAACAGTTAGCTGGTATTGACCTATGTGTGCTGACGTCATTGTTTAATTTTGATACATTAGCATTAGCATGAGAAAACAGACGTTCTTTTGCTTCTCTTCCCCCGCAAAGGGAAGGGAAGGGAAGGGAATGGAAGGGAAGGGAAGGGAAGGGAAGGGAAGGGAAGGATAGGATAGGATAGGATAGGATAGGATAGGATAGGATAGGATAGGATAGGATAGGATAGGATAGGATAGCATAGGATAGGATAGGATAGGATAGGATAGTATAGGATAGGATAGTATAGGATAGGATAGGATAGGATAGGATAGGATAGGATAGGATAGGATAGGATAGGATAGGAAAGAATAGGATGGGATGGGATGGGATGGGATGGGATGGGATGGGATGGGATGGGATAGGATAGGATATCAAATAGAATAGAATAGGAAAGAATATAATGGAATAGAATACTTTATTTAAAGAGGGTTAAACTTTATCTAAAGATAATATACACATGGCCCTCAAAATAATAACAATGCTATGAAAAAATAAAACTACCCTAGCTAATCTAAGTAAAAATATCAACAACAAAAACAGTACTTAAAATCCTATTGCATTTGAGGGTAAAAGATAGTTTTCTTTCTACAAATACTGATTCAAAAGATATGGAACACATCACACCACTCCTCAACGTATTTACCTTAGCGCAAGATATCTGTGGTACAACGGTGTATTCGGTAAAAGTGCTGGTACCCATAAAATGGTACAACGTCTTGCCATTGCAGGTAAACCTAGATGTACCATCAGGCATGACTCCTTTGCCCTGGGTAGACCTACGGCATATAACATACTCAGTAATTCCAATGTGAAAATATACAACAGGCTCCCATTTAAATCTGTACTTTCACATTTAAATATGTACTATGTAAATTGTGTTGATGTGTTGATGTGTGCTAAACACACAGATCAACCAATCAGAGTATATTATTTCTGAAGTGAACTTCTCTGAATGGTTGATCTACAGGTGTTTAGCACACATCGTTCAAAATTTGCATAAGTACAGATTTAAATGAGAAAGTACAGATTTAAATGGGAACCTGTTACATTATACACAATTTGATACTGCTTTTTGCTGTTAGATGTTAAAGCGACAATTGTTGCATTGTGACACACTATTTGAAAGCTTTGGTTGGATAGTGATCTTTGCTGATGGATCATCAATCAATTTTTTGGGAAGATCTTACGTGAATTCGGGCCCGAGACTAGGAATGTATACCTATACACAGGGTTCGTACTGATGTCAGTAAACAAAATCTAAGGAGTTTTCAAGGAGTTTTCAAGGACCAAAAGGTAATTTTCAAGCACTTTTTGTGACACCTTTGATATAAGAAAATTTACGAATTTACGAAAATGATGTACAATACTAGAATTTTTACTTAACTTTAATTTGCAATACTAGAATTGTTACCCTACTTTATCTAGAATTAAGGAGTTTTTAAGGAGTTTTTGCTGATTTTCTAAAATTCAAGAGCTTTTCAAGTGCCCTTAAAAACGTAAATCAAATTTAAGGAGTTTTCCAGGAGTTTAAGGAGTAGCACGAACCCTGTATACAGCTATTTCAAAAACGTAGAATACTGAATACTGAATAGTGCATTCCAAGACCTGAAATGCATTCTGGGGCAATTTATATAGTTTAATAACTTAGTTATTTTATTTGTAGTGCATTCCATTCAAAACAATATACAAGCTAGTTATCAGCAGTAATAGGTGTTTTGCAACAACAGGTCACATGACCCTACCCCTTTTAAATCCAACAGCTGTGTCAAAATGAACATCAGAAATAAAAAGAACACCTCCATAGTAGTAAGAAGCCAAAGTTTTAGCTCATAATGTTGAGCATAGGAGAAATAGCATTAAATATAAAATTCAATATTTGATTAGGATTTGTATGGAAAATGTCCACTGGATGGCAAAGCTTGCTAATTTATTCAGAGCAGGTTTTCCATACAAATCCTAAGAAATTATTGAATTTTTAATTTAATGCCATTTCCCTCATGTTACATTATTTTTATGAGCTGATATTTCGCCTTCTTACTAATGTCGAGGTGCTCTTTTCATTTCTGATGTTCATTTTGACACAGCTGTTCGATTTAAAAGGGGTAGGGTCATGTGACCTATTGTTGCAAAAGACCTATTATCACTGTATATATATATCTATATTTTACTTAAAATTGATGAGAACCACAATGCCCTCTGGTCTTGGTATGCACTAAATTCAGTATTCAATATTGTAGGGCTGGAGATAGGAAACGAATATGGTCTGCCACTTCCAACCAACAGTGAAAGATGATTTCCAGTAAATTTTGAATGCAATTTTATTATCTATTTGGCAGAACTTCATAATTATTTTTGCCTGCCAAACCTTAAATTTGGACCGGCATTTGGCCATTGGCAGCGTACTGGCAGCTATTTGGAGTCCTGTATTGTTTGAAATGGCTGTATGTCAACATCTGCATTGTAAATAATTTGTAAATAATGTGTGTGTGTGTTCTTTGTTAATTATTAAAAAAAAAAACAGCAAAAAAAAACATCTGCATTGTACCTGATCTTACTGCAAAGATTGCTCTTGGGACTTTTACAGAACTTGCACTCGTTGCACTGAGGTACGTACGTGGGGATGACATGGTCACCTAGCAACAACAGAATTATAACATTAAGTGACACTTTATCATGAAAATCACAAATTGTTAATGTACACAATATTGTCCAATTCATCATTATTATAATCATCATCATAACCATTCACTATTATTATCATCATCATTGTCATCATCGTCATCATAATCACCAACATCATCATCATCATAATCATCATTGTCATCATCATAATCATCATCATAACTATCATCATCATCATCTCACCACCAACCACTATCATCATCGCTGTCATCATAATCACCATTCACTATTATCATCATGATCAGAATCATCATCATTCTCATCACCGATCACTAGTCATCGTCGCTGTCATCCTAATCATCATCACCATCACCATCATCATGATCATCTTCATTACCATTCATCATCATCATAACCAAACAACCAAGTCCTTACCAGGCTTGACACGCGTAACACCCTCTCCGATACTTTCCACAATACCTCCACCCTCGTGTCCAAGGACGCAAGGAAACAATCCTTCGGGGTCAATACCACTTAGTGTATATGCATCGGTATGGCACACTCCTGTAGCAAGAATCTTGATACGTACTTCGCCTGCCTTGGGTGCTCCTACTTCAATGGTTTCTATCGAGAGGGGCTTTTTTGGTTCCCAAGCAACAGCAGCTTTACATTGTATCGGCTAGAGGGTAGAGATGATAACAACCAGAAACACATAAGGGGATTGAAACATACTAATATCTTCTTAAACGAGCGAGAGGGTCGTATGGGAAGTTATGGACCAAGATTTTTTCTACTATCTTATGGCCGGACGCGTAGCGCAAGGGCCATAAAAAGTGAGGAAAAAACGAGGCTCCATAACTTTCAGTACGGCCCGAGCAAGCTAGGTTAATAAGATATTTATTATATAGCAATTTTATGGGGGAAATTTATAATAAAGAATAAATAGATATCTACACCAAATCTAAACATGGCAACAATATCAATCTCAAATAGTAAAATATTTTCTATTTAAAAATTAATGTACATTTTGTACGTCATTTTTATAGAATGAAAACACTACCGTTTTTAATCGAATAAGCGCCACCCTATCCTCTGGAACCCAGGGGTAATCTACTGTCACTCATTTCTTGCTCCCAGAAAAAAATACCCCTGTGAACATAGTCTGTTGGAGCTTGTTCCGGAAGTCAAATTTCAAAATTATTTAATGCTTATCTTGATTTTCATTTGTCGACCTCAGCAGGAGGAGAGAACTGAATTTTGACTTCTAGAACAGCTCCAACAGACTACGTTCCCAGGGGTATTTTTTCTGGGAGTGAGAAATGAGTGACAGAAGGTTACCTTTGGCATCCCGAGGATGGCGCCACCCCAGAATGATTAAATATGCACCATATTATAACAAAATAATTTTACTCTATAACAGCATTGGATATAAACTTTAATCAATGAATTTTTTAATTCAATATTCACTCCACACAAAGTCTCTTATTTTTGCCCTGGTTCCAAACGGTTGGTTGTTGAAACACGCAAAAAAGTTAACTTTGCTATACGATATGCTAGTGCAGTTTACATCGAACTGTCAACATGTCAACTTTGCGCTGGCGATTATTACATCAGTGCGACCTCAAATAAATTTGATTAGAATTGTTACATAGTTGTATTGTTTTGCAATCCACCTTTTCTTACTAAAAAGACGGCTAATTTGCATATAGGTCACATGGTATAAATGTCGCTTTGTGATTGGTGAAAACGAAAGTTAGGACAAAAGTCAAATCAACAATATTCTAAACAAGTGCAGGGCTGCAAATATTTTTTTCTATAAGCTGGTCATTTGTCAGGCCAGGGGCAAGTTTGACCTGTCAAAAACCCAGTCTGGTCGGACAAAAATATTAATTTTAAGTGAACATAATAAAAAAGAAAGAAAGAAATACCTTAGGGTTATACTATTTTAAACGAAATTTGATCGGTCAAATGTCCGACCAGAAGTGGTCATTTACCAGTCAAATTCCACTTTTTATCGGACATTTGTCCGATGACTGGCGCTTATTTGCAGCCCTGCAAGTGTAAAATCAAAAGAAATGGAAGATTATTGCAAATTGCAGCGTTTATGACTTAAGGAGATATCTGATATCCAAAGGAATATAAACTGTTGCGATTCATTTATGCAAATTTCAAAACAAATTTAAAATCAAGTTTGGAAGAATAAATCGAGCCTTGCACTGGCTTTAACTGCAAAGTTTTGACCATTTTTTTACGTCATTTCTGTGTTCGCTATTAAATAACATAGACCATGCATTTTATAGAAAAATAGGCACTTCGATTTGCTAAAATTCTTATTTTTTATTTACATGCATAAATAAGAGGTATACCTCACTACATATATTTGAAGACGAATAATTAACATCAAAAATACCCTCTAAATCAGAGCACCAAGCTTACACAATAGCAAATACCAGTAAGATTTTTATCTATACAGCTACAATTGTCCCAGATGTTTGCACAAGCTAGACAAGCTATCGGTAATTAGAAAATCTATTTTAAAGTACAACTTATCTTCTCAAAAGAAGAAGTCATCTACAAGAAAATAATTATCAATAGTTCCTTACCTTTCCTGCAGTATCAGACATGATGTTCGGTGTAGATTTGAGCTATAATTTGCAGTACAACGACGAGTCAAGTTCGAGCACAGAACCACAGATGTTTGCACGGGAAAAGGATTTATTTTTGTTCACGTGGTATCATCCAGGTTACGAGCCCGCGATATTAGTGATCATCGGTTTGATTCAGGGAGGGGAGGGGAGGGGAAGGAGGGAATTAGCAAATCGAATGTGGCTTAGCGTTGTCTGTTGAAGAAATAGAAAACGAGGCAGCGTGCTCTGTTGAGTTATAGAGCACGCGGGGATTTTAAGAAGACGAGAGAAGCGTTAGGAGAAGCACGACGCGTAGCGGAGTGCTTCTCAGCGCTTCTCGAGTCTTCTTAAAATTCCCAAGTGCTCTATAACTCAACAGAGCACTGCTGCCGAGTTTTCTATTTCTTTTATAAAATATTCAGTAGTTAAAATCAAACAAATCGACGCTCCGTGCACTGTTGAGTTATAGAGAACGCTTCTCAGCCAATCAGAGCGCGCGATATAAATCAAATATTTTATAAACTCTTATCGACAACGATATTCGTCATGACAGTGGTCAAAATGTTGTGGACTCACGACGCGCAGCGGAGTGAGTCAGCAACAAATTTTGATCACTGTCATGACGAATATCGTTGTCGATAAGAGTACAGACAACGCTAAACCACATTCGATTTGTTTTTTACAACACAAACCAAAATAAATGTACAAAAAGTAAAATGTCAGTTAACGGACGAAAAATGACGAATTTGTCACGCATCGAACTCAATGGTTTCTCTTCAAGCTACGGAAAATCACATAATTAACGAAAATGATCTTTTTTCAGCCGGTAAAAAACAAATAAGCTTATTTTCATACAGAAATACAGTGCACTGTTTGTTTTGAGAGACTGCTAATTGAAGTTAGAAAAGTACAAGAACGTCAAACACAGCCGATTAGCTGGGTTCTGGTGAAACGTTTTTGAAAATTTTTCAAACAAAATGCATTTTTTATACATTAAAACTGATCATATAGAAGATTACACAATATCTGATATGTCTAGCATTTGAACAACATTCTAAGCTTTTCAAATCCGTTCTGAACGAATGGTATTGTTCGTCAAAAATGTAATTTTGAGCACGTTTTTGTTGAAAAGAATACAGAATTGATTGTGAGTGAAGATTTGTCGAAAAGACTGAAAAATCGCATAAAATTAAAACGACAACAGCTCCATGACAGCATAGTTACATTTATTACAATTTTCTACTTACAGAAAAGTAATTTCCATTGATAGTTTATCCATAAACTTCTTTTTAAAATCCTTTTTTGACGAGAAAACTTTGTGGATGACAAACTTTCCCTCAATTCCGCACGAGTGTTGTGTGACATGATGACGTGATCACCGTTGTCTGGACTCTTATTTACCACGGTAAATCAACCAATCAGCGCGCGAGAATTCACACAAGTGTTGTAAAAAAGAAGATAGAAAAACAAAACAAAACAAAACAAAACAAAACAAAACAAAACAAAACAAAACAAAACAAAACAAAACAAAACAAAAACAAAACAAAAACAAAACAAAACAAAACAAAACAAAACAAAACAAAACAAAACAAAACAAAACAAAACAAAACAAAACAAAACAAAACAACAGAACAGAACAGAACAGAACAGAACAGAACAGAACAGAACAGAACAGAACAGAACAGAACAGAACAGAACAGAACAGAACAGAACAGAACAGAACAGAACAGAACAGAACAGAACAGAACAGAACAGAACAGAACAGAACAGAACAGAACAGAACAGAACAGAACAGAACAGAACAGAACAGAACAGAACAGAACAGAACAAAACAGAACAGATCGAAAAGAACAGAACAGAAAAGAAAAGAAATGAAAAGAACAGAAAAGAACAGAAAAGAAAAGAAAAGAACGGAACAGAAATATCACGTGACAGCCTAGGTTCGCTCTTGACACAGGTAGCCCAAACAATCCATATTACAGAAATAGATTAGTTTAGTTTAATTATTTGTCACAATGATACAATTGTCAACTAATAAAGAGTATATACTTGCGACAGGAGATTGAAACAGAACTTTGAACTTCGTCCCAATTGAATATCCTACTCCTCCTTAAATATAACTAATAATAGAATTATACGTACAATGCGAAAAATATACTAACAAATACAGTATCTAGTAAAACTATCTCTTCCTCTTTGCCTTTCTTGAGTTGCATCAATTATACATCAGCAGTTTGGTCTTCCACTTGATCTTTTTCTTGATCTAACATAAAAGCTATAAAAGCTTATTAGATCAAATGGAAACCCGACTGTTATAGCAAAAAAAAGTAAAATTATTGTAAAACTAAGGTTTATCTAAGAAAAAAAATACTAATGAAAAATAACGGACTTACGCTACCTAGCAATAAAAATTGTGTTTAAAAAGTTAAAAATTGGAAAACAAATCAAACAAGCCTGAAAGAAAATTCAAAAAGTCAAAATAATAATATTAATATTATAGGACACGAAATAATGGTAAAAAATGGGTATTTATTATTATTCAAATTAACTTGAACATATCTTCGTCCTGTGTTGTTGTTTTTAAAATTGATTTGGTGTCGTTCTGGGTGTTTTTGATAGTTTCAAAGCATTTTTAAATACATGCAGTTGGGCAAAATGCTCTGACATTTAAACAAAATACTCTGACATGCTTGGTCAAAAACCACACAGAATGACACCCGCGGGAGGGGTACTTTCTTTGTCCAAGTGGTATGGGTGATCAGCGTACCTTTTAGGGTAAAAATATTTCCTGTGCGTACCTTTTAGGGTCTTTTTAAAGTTCTGTCTCAATAATCAGTTATTTAACAACAACACGGTAATAAGACTGAGATATGTTCAACTTTATTTCAACAATGAATTCGTGTTTTTACCATTATTTCGTCTCATATATTTATTGTAAAATGGATTGTTTGGGCTGCCTGCATGTGATCTTGTGCATATGACATGAAATTGTTTTTATGGTCGTTTCTAGAAGAAGGATAGGTGCTAAATACGATTCCGATATCCAAATCACGATTTAAAGAACCAAGAACCATTTTATATGGTGGTATAGGGTTAGCGTTGCAAACAAAATGACGCCACAAGGCCTAGTCACATGTTCATTTGGTTGCGAACTGAAGGCATTTTTCAAAGCATATAGCATGATCAATGAAAACATATTTGTAAGCGCTATTTTCGTTTTGAAATTGTGCTAGATGCCTTGAAAAATAACCTTTGACTAGGCCTTGTGACGTCATTTTGTTTGCAACGTTAACCCTATACCACCATATAAAATGGTTCTTGGTTTAATCGTGATTTCGATATCGGAATCTTATTTAGCACCTATCCTTCTTCTAAAAACGACAACAACGTACAAAATTCATGTCATATTTCATAATTCTTATTTTATTTCGTGTTCACTGTTGCTCATTATACCGTTAAAAAATAAAATTTCAACTGCTGAAAACAAATAAACACAGAATCACGTGTCACTTGGAATTGACAGACATAGCTTTTGATTCCTTGGCAAATTTTCAATGCAAATGCCACTCGAACCGCGAACACCACAGTTTTTGTTTTGTTTTGTTTTGGTATTTTTTTATCACACATCTCATGAGCGAATAGATTAGAAATAAGATTTATTATAAACACTTAAAGTATTTGAGCTCACTGCATGCTTCGTGCAGCTTAGAGGTTTTGAAGCAGTAGAAGGTTCAGAAAATAATATCTGTGAACACTTTGAGTTTTCTTGTTACTTTTTTAACCCACATCTCATGAGCGAATAGATTAGAAATAAGATTTATTATGAACACTTAGTATATTTGAACTCACTGCTTCATTTTTAGATGTTTTAGAGCAGTAGAAGGTTCAGAAAATAATAGCATTAAAAAATGTGTTCACGGTTCGAGTATCCTCACTTTAAATTAACTTGAAGTTGCACAGTACAAATACGAATTTGAAGCAAGAACAACAACAAACTTATAATCAAACAACTTGTATATTTTATCAAAGTACTTTTCAATGACGTCGGCCATTCATAATAGTTAAATAATAGAGATTATTTTAGTGGTCCCTTGAGATTCATTATTTACTAATGACCAAAACTAATTGAGGTTAATTATTATAAACACAACTACGACAAGCTGCTGTGAATCCACGTCAAAGTTAACACCACTTTGTGACTATTCAATTAAAACACTTTAATTGATGTGACTAGTAATTAGTATAAAGTGTTTGCTAAACGCTGAAAGCTGAAAACACCATCTTCAATCTTGCTGTGGAATGACTTACACAAGGACAAACATGCTCCCGAAGATTACAGAAGGCGGGAGGCTATCCGAAGAAGCAAAAATACAAGACTTTTGTGCGTCTTTACATTTAACTCAAGACGAAGAAAGCAAAGAGAAGCTTGAAGTGAGGTCAGTTTTTGAGCAAGTTGATAATGATGGTGTCAGAGGCAGCAGAAAACCTAAAGCAGGACCTTCAATCAATAAACCAACTCGGCACAATTCTACAACGACGGCGAAATTCAAAGATGGGTTCTCCAAAGCGCATGTGTTTAGCGCAGCTAAGGCAACGAGACACAAAGAAAATAAACAAGAAATCCAAGAAAATAAACTTATCGATCTCACTGAAATGGATGATGCCAAGAAACTGGCCAATAGATTAATTGAAGATTTGCGCGATTACGGCGCCAACAAAATTCAAACTCACTTAAACAGGTTTGAGAATGCAGATCTTACTTTCCCTAAACTGTGGAATAGAGAGAGATTGTTTCATAGCGCTAACAGAAGCGCTCACAACGAACAACGCGTCACAAGGAGTGCCGTAAAAGCGACCAACAGAAGGCTTGCAGCAAATGGAAAACAAGTGGTTTTTGGTGAGAGACAAATGAGCAACGCTTATAGGGGAGATTGTGTACGTCAGTTTGTTACGGGACGTGTGTTTTATAGCGAACCGGTTCACTTAAAGCAAGTAAGACATTATGCTGGTAAATTATCACTGGTTAGATCGTGTCCTAAAATCACGAACATACCGCAACACTCTCGCTATCGCTAATAATGATGAGAATACATATTACAGTGAGTGACAACACTCGAACCGTCAACATTTTGTGTTTTGTTGTTACTTTTTGACCCACATCCTATGAGCGAATAGATTAGAAATAAGGTTTATAATTATTATAAACACTTAATGTATTTGAACTCACTGCTTCATTTTTAGAGGTTTTGAAGCAGTAGAAGGCTCAGAAAATAATAACATGAAAAAAGTCTTCACGGTTCGAGTATCCTCAATGTAAATGAATATTTATTATCAATGTTGAAAGTAAACTTATCAAGCGGCTCAAAACTCCATACAAGTCTAATATCTGTCCAAAAGTTCAGATTCAAAAAGTTAATAAAAGCGGTTTGAGATGGCTGGCTTCTTTGGAGAGCTGAAAGCTCGCGCGCGTATCAATTAATGACTAACATTTGTCATTTGAACATTTGCTTTCAATTAATTAATCTATTGTTCTTGCACTCCTCCTACAATTTCTATCACTTAGCTTTTCCCGCTTCATAGTTATACTTGGTATCTCTCTTAATCTAACTCTTTAAGGTGATGTTACACGGGACAACTCGCAACCACAAATTGTTCTGGCGTAAAGCATGTCAAACGAGACAACTTTTGACGCAACTTTTGCTGACAACAGGGTATTACACGGGTCAACTTCTAGCGCAACGTCGTGATGGCAATAGTCTTCGCGCGGCCACATTTGTAAACAAAGATGGCAGACGTCGAGCAGTGGGCTATATTTGTCTCAATGCAAATTTTGTTTTGATGCTCTTATTGTCCGATAGGTTTGAAGGTGATAACGAAGAGCGACCAAAGAAGAAAGCCAGAGCTGTGTGGACAAGGGAATGGCTTAAAAGGCGCGAGAAATAAGGGGCCTTTCAAGTTGTTGACAAGCTTATGTTGCGCAGAAAACTGACGGCGAGCGTGCTACATCGATCAACTTGCAAAAACTGAATTCGTCATATTTGTTGCAGCTAAGTTTTTGGTGGTCTTTCAAAAATCGCTAAAAGTTGTGACCGCGCGCCAATTTTTTTGACAATTTCTCCCTCCTCCATGATCCGTCCTGTCTGCTCTTGTATATCCATCCATCTTGTTTACAATTTCAGTGTAAACGCATAAAGATTTTTATATGCGGTCTAAGTACTCATTATTATATATTATTGATTATTATAGGGCTAAATACATTGAGACGTTAAACAAGTGTTTATTGCTTTTAATGATAATAATAAATCATTCTTATACGTATATACATAACTAAAAGCTAAAAGCAGTCTAAATTGATTTACACGGTACAGGACGAATTTTGACCGATCAAAAGAACGACCTGCATGGGCATGCTGTTCACACGGAATCGATCAATATTTTTAGGCGAGACCATCAGAACTGGGCAATTGTAAGTTCTGTCAGTGGGCCGGCTGAAGAATCGACCGGTACCGTGTAAATGTAGCCTGAGACGCTAAAAAGCGTTTTTTTAATGATTATAATAATAAACCATTCTTATTTCTTATATGTATACACCTATTTCAATTAACCTTGTCCATCTGAAATGGTTGATCTGAGACCGATAGGAATTGTGGGAGCTCGTTAAACTGCAAATACACTATTATAATCACGCTTGAATATTAATGTTTACTTCTGAAATACTGTTATCTGTAATTCAGCACCATCCAAGTGTGATTAAAACGGTGTATTTGAAATTTAATGAACTCCCACAATTCTATCGGTCTCAGATCAACCATTCCAGATGGACAACGTTAATTGAAATATGTGTATACATATCTAAAAGCTAAAAGCAGTCTAAATATATTAAGACGCTAAAAAGTGTTTTTTTTTAATGATTATAATAAATAATTCAGATTTCTTGTACGTTTATACATATCTAAAAGCTAAAAGCAGTCTAAATACATTGAGACGTTAAAAAGTGTTTTTTTAAATGATTATAATAAATCGTTCAGATTCCTTGTACGTTAATACATATCTAAAAGCTAAAAGCAGTCTAAATATATTAAGACGCTAAAAAGTGTTTTTTAATGATTATAATAAATCATTCAGATTTCTTGTACGTTAATACATATCTAAAAGCTAAAAAAAGTCTAAATATATTGAGACCCTAAAAAGTGTTTTTTTTAAAATGATTATAATAAATCGTTCAGATTCCTTGTACGTTAATACATATCTAAAAGCTAAAAGCAGTCTAAATATATTAAGACGCTAAAAAGTGTTTTTTAATGATTATAATAAATCATTCAGATTTCTTGTACGTATATACATTTATCATATGACCCGTATTTTGCCCGGCGCGCGCTCTTAAGAAAACGTTCGGAAAAAGTCACGTGATGGGGTCCGTACGGCTTTTTCCATCTGGTCCGTACAAACACGTACGGACCAGCTACTCAAAATATTACAAAAAATGGCGCGCGCCTGGCAAAATATACGGATCATATGACAAAAAACTTATTGACTGAGTTAGGTCGGGCCGTACGGAAAAATATTACGTCATGACCGCGAGCCAAATATTTTCCCGTACGGCCCTCTCACTCAGTCAATAAGTACTTAATCTAAAAGCTAAAAGTAGTCTAAATACATTAAGACGCTAAAAAGTGTTTTTTTTTAATGATTATAATAAATCGTTCAGGTTTCTTGTACGTATATACATATCTAAAAGCGAAAAGCAGTCTAAATATATTAAGCAGATTTCTTGTACGTTTATACATATCTAAAAGCTAAAAGCAGTCTAAATATCCGGGGGGGGGGGGGGGGGGGGGAGGGGTGGACGGACGGTTTTGAAAATGACCCCAAAAGTTACGTATAATATAACTCAGATACTGATTTCAGACCCTAGAAGGTACGACCACATTCAAACATTTTTCAATATGTATAATCTTAAGTTCCAAAAGCTGCCCCTAAAAGGTACGGTGCCCGTTCGAAACCCTAAAAGGTACGTGAGGGTCTTTACTTATTTTCGACTCTAAAAGGTCCGTCGAGCACCCCTATCCATTTTTTAAGGGAACCCCCCCTGGGCTAAATATATTGAGAAGCTTAAAAAGATAATAATAAATCATTCAGATTTCCTGTACGTTTATAATATCTAAAAGCAGTCTAAATATCTTGAGACGCTTAAAAAGTGTCTTTTCATCGGAAAAGACGTGTTAACATTTGGTCAGCTATAAACCCGCTATACGTCACGTTTCAATACGCCTAGTCAAAATGGTAGAAATAAGGGCACAAAATCGTGGTTTTTCGATCTTTTCTCAAAATATTTGCAGAAAAGTAAACAAAGTAGCCATGGATACAGCTACCTTAATCTTTTGTTGACCTTATCAAATGATTTTGATCTACTTTCCGTTCAAAAAGTACACGTACTTTTGGGGGTTGAAAGCTAACGGTTTGATCACTTTTACAAAAGAGATTGTGCGACTATTCTCATGTCAAGTTACAATATGGGCTATATTTAAAATTAAACAATCCCTTTCAAAAACGTAGCCATGGATTTGAAAACACCATTCTTTTACGGACATTTTTATGTGTAATACATGACTATGCGTGGAAAAAAAACACCGTACTTTTCAAGATTTCTGATTGTTATAGCTGTAATCTCTCTGTCATTCTCTTATAAGAGTCTCGTTCAAAATCGAGCGGACAGTAGAGCCTCGAGAACTCTTTGAATGGTATATATTATTTTGTCGCCGGTTATAAGTCGTCTGAGTATATATAATCATATCGTGCTGTAAAAGGCTTCTCTGGATGTTTAAATGGTTTTAAAAGCGGGTTTCTACTTGCAAATATCAAATGTTCACAATCACGGTGATATGTTTTCCGAGGAAAGATTTTAGTAAATCTTTCAGATTTTTTTGCTCGTTTATACATATCTAGAAGCTAAAAGCAGTCTAAATATATTAAGACGCTAAAAAGGTTTTTTTAATGATAATAAGAAATCGATATCATTCATATTTCTTGTACGTCTTTGATATACATATATTAAAGACTAAGCAGTCGTTTTGTGTGCAGTTAGTTTATGGGACGAGAGGAGTACCATTAAATCATAAATTGTACTCTGCAGAGTACCAATTAGTTTTTCAGAATACTATAAATGAAAAATCTAACGAAATTCTTGTACAGTTTGTAATTAATAGATACTCGGGATGTTTTGAAAGTTATCAAATTGGACTCGCCAATTCAACAAGGCCTGATCAATTTTGAAAACTTTCAAAATATCGCCCGTACCTATTAATTACGAATTGTACTCAAGACTCGCACGATTTCCTATACTAATTATAAATTATAAATACTACTTTTAGCACTTATAGTTTTAATACTTCTTATCATATATACACCTACTAGCAGTAAGGTTGTCATACAAAAATATACATTTGTTA
The DNA here is from genome assembly GCA_949775045.1 of Metridium senile. NCBI lineage: Eukaryota > Metazoa > Cnidaria > Anthozoa > Actiniaria > Metridiidae > Metridium > Metridium senile. The sequence continues at coordinate 15,692,319 of OX459101.1, read as the reverse complement.
TAAAGAAAATAGAACATTTGTGATTTAGTACGATAGGAATTGATTAAAAGACAAAAGAAGATCATTCAAGCTGAACTCTCTCTTTTGTCTTTTAATTAATTTCTTTCGCACTAAATCACAAATGTTCTATTTTCTTTGTGACAAATGTTCTATTTTGTATGACAACCTTACTGCAAGTAGGTGTATATATACGTAATTATTTGATCATTTTGTGTAAAATCACGTTTTTAAAAACTTAAAGGGTTTGCAAACCTTTGATTATTTTTAATAAATCATGATTAGATATTTCGGTCTATGAACAAGGACCGTCGCTAATTAGTGTATTTACAAGGTTTGTGTATTCTAAATACTCAAACTCTAAATTTATTTGCACTGAAACCAAACAAAACTGTTGAGCAAACTGTTAGAAGTGAAAGATTCACTTATAGGACGTAACTAACCCTGACCTGGTCATCAGAGACTTGCATTGTTATGACAATATGAATATTGTAGACATTTTGTAAAGGTAAACACAGCGGTCAAACGAATACGCATGCGTGGCAAAATGTTCACAACGGTAAATTTTCCATTGTAAACATTAGGAATTTCGGACTACAGTGTTTGAAATCGATTTATTAGAAATTCCCTGAATATATAACCTTGAATTTTCGTGTACAAAACCTTTGTTATATTGTGAAGCTACCATTGATTTACACTTTTGTATTTTTGTTTACATTTTGAGAAAAAAGCGATGAAAGTCGTCTACTCCGTACGAATGTCAGATTTGTGTGCTGGATCATTTTGCTTGTTGTTTTTTTTCGCGCATGCGTGGTCGTTTGACCGCTGTGTTGTGTTAGTATATTAAAGACACTATTTAAATACACTAACCTGTATTATCTTTGTATTATCGATCAGTTACTGCGTCTTCTAAATCTCATGCCTGTTGTTATTATGTGTGAGCAGAGTTGTATGCTAAAATATCTAGGTCGCGATAAAAAGCTGAAACTGAAACGACTGAAAGAGCTGAAACAGCTGAAATAGCTGAAACAGCTGAAACAGCTGAAACAGCTGAAATACCCCAAATTTTTTACATTTTTTCCAAAAATATGTTTCATTTAATAATTAGTATAATTATAGAACAAGCAGTATATCAATTTGCATATAAATCATTTGTATATAGACTGGAAGCAATGAGGTGATACCCATATCAAATTTAGCCGTGTGTTCAAAATAAATATTTATTATTGGAAGCTATGCGCTGCTAGAATAGGATTTTTTTCTACTAATAGTAAAAAGGGAGGATGGTTTTTACTATATGTAAAAGAATATAGTACTCAGTATAAGTTTATACAGATGAATTTGAATACATAGAAATGAAGGGGAGTGTACATTTGTGTGTAACCCGTCACATTTATTAGCTGTCTCTAGCGGTTATTGCAATATTGCACCTACTTAGCGTTCTTTTACCAAAAAAATGCGATTGATATTCAGTTTATAAGCCATATAACTATACGTTTGTGGAGGAAAATCAGTAAAGGAGAGTCTTACAGATTTGCTTTTGATGATTTTATTTGCACCGACTATGTGTAACCATTCAGCGTTAATTTCTGATATCAGTAAAATTTGTTTAAAATAATGTGTTGAAACTGGTTTATCAGTTGTCAAATTTCGATGGAACATGAACTTTACTTTATCTTCGACAACTTGGTGCAAATTTGATGCTGATCGACCTTGATGATCGGGAACAGTGTAAAATTTATTTTTTTGTTTACAGATTCGACACGTCAAAAAAATGAATTCAATTTTTGTCAACATTTCGTATTTCGTGTATTTTCTCTAGTTACAAAGCCTTGATTTCTATAATACTTCAGGATGTATTTGTCGTTTACTTGTTTGACATATTTCTACCATTAAAGTCAGGCTAGCTCTTAACATAATTTTATAATTATAGAAGAAACTTTGTTGAGTTATTTTCGACAAGGGAATACTCATTTGCATATGTTATAGCTTAGTGCAAATAAATATTTTTGTTATTACAGAAAGATCATGTAATAAAATGATAGATATTGATGCGAAATTTATTCTAAACATGAAATACATGTGAAATAATTCTCAAATTAGCAAATTTGAGAATTATTTCACATGTATTTCATGTTTAGAATAAATTTCGCATCAATATCTATCATTTTATTACAAAAAAGTACATATTTCAAATTGTCGGGAAAATCGTTCTTGTGACGCTATTGATCACCTCGTTGCTTCATAATAAGCAGTATATAAATAGTATTATATTATAAATACAAGATTTTTGAAGAAAACAGCGCGCGGAGTTTTCTTTCATGTATTAAACAACTGATAAAGGCCACTTTATTCCACTAATCTTGTACAAATTTTCAAACTAATTTATTGAAGATTGTTGTTGAAGATTATTGCATACTCATTATTTATTGTAATTTGAAAAGATCAATAAAATGTTAATGAATCCTTTGCTTAAAAGTTTATTACTGTTTCAATCCCCATATACATTGGAAACGAAAGGGATTTAACGAGATATAAGAGAGTAAAACAATCTCTAAACAAGAAAGGAAGAGAGGTAAGCATTTCACTAAAGATCCGAAATGAGCGTGACGTTGACCTTTCATGTCAAACTTAATCATAGTATTTACGGAAGGACAATTTGCATGTGGATATAGAGATATGATACTCAGAGATACTATTTATATACTGCTTATTATATACAAATGATTTATATGCAAATTGATATAATGCTTGTTCTATAATTATACTAATTATTAAATGAAACATATTTTTGGAAAAAATGTAAAAAATTTGGGGTATTTCAGCTGTTTCAGCTCTTTCAGCTGTTTCAGCTGTTTCAGCTCTTTCAGTCGTTTCAGTTTCAGCTTTTTATCGCGACCCAAAATATCTAACTTAGAGGTAGTGAGTGTGAGTGTGAGTCTCCCCAGTTAGTCACTCTGGCTAAACACATTGTGACGTTAAAAAAAGGGATTTATGTATTTACGTTATCAGCATTTGTGTTTTGAAAACGCCAACCTTACTTACTGCGTCTTTTAAATCTCATGCATGTTGTTTTAGGTCGCTACCCATAATACCTCATGGTATTCTCAACATTTGTGTTAAACATCAACCTTATAATAACTATGACGTCACATCAAAACATTCTATTCTCATTTCTGAAACAGTCACGAAACTGGTCGAGCGGCCCGGTTTAACGATATTTGAACATTATAACAATACCGGCGCACGCCGCTATGTCCCTAGGGACTTCTAAAAGAGTATATAAGGTCTGAAAAATCAGAATTCAGCCTCTTCTCGCCTCTACCTCAGGAGCCTATAGTTCTCAGCGAATTTATTCTCATTTATTCACGTCGCCGAAGCTATGTCCATACCGGTCAACCCGAACCAAGACGCCATCAACCTTATACAAGCGCAGCATCAGCCAGCTGGTCCACCACCTCCACTAGCAGCCCCTCAGCCTGCAGGTCAACCAGCCCAAGTAAACCAAGCTGCGGCCATACTAGCACCCGACGTCCCACAAGTTCAACCGCAACAACCGGGAAACGAGGTAATTGCACACCCTAATTTAATATGTTTCTCTGATCACCGTCTATCCTATCATTTGTCGTTTACCACGTGTAGGCATTTTACTTAATTCTACGGTCGTAGTAGCGACCAGTTTTGGTTTTGGCGGTGTGTTCAGCTGTTTTACTAAATTCTACGGTCGTAGTATATAGCGACCAGTTTTGATTTTGGCCGTGTGTTCGGCTGTTTTACTAAATTCTACGGTCGTAGTAGCGACCAGTTTTGATTTTGGCCGTGTGTTCGGCTGCTTTACTAAATTCTACGGTCGTAGTAGCGACCAGTTTTGATTTTGGCCGTGTGTTCGGCTGCTTTACTAAATTCTACGGTCGTAGTAGCGACCAGTTTTGGTTTTGGCCGTGTGTTCGGCTGCTTTACTAAATTCTACGGTCGTAGGAGCGACAAGTTTTGGTTTCGGCCGTGTGTTCGGCTGTTTTACTAAAATTCTACGGTCGTAGTAGCGACCAGTTTTGGTTTTGGCCGTGTGTTCGGCTGCTTTACTAAATTCTACGGTCGTAGTAGCGACCAGTTTTGGTTTTGGCCGTGTGTTCGGCTGTTTTACTAAATTCTACGGTCGTAGGAGCGACCAGTTTTGGTTTTGGCCGTGTGTTCGGCTGTTTTACTGAATTATACGGTCGTAGGAGCGACAAGTTTTGTCTTTGGCCGTGTGTTCGGCTATTTTTCTAAGGTCGTAGGAGCGACCAGTTTAATTTGGTTTTGGCCGTGTGTTTGACTATTCAAATAAGTCACTTTAAAGTTGTGGGCGCGTTTGATTTTGTTTTATCCTGTGCATTCTGATAATATTCTGATGGTTTTAAATAAAATATTGATTGATTGATTGACACAGTTATGTTTTGTTCATATCACTGTATACGGTCGTAGTAGCGACCTCGTTAGTCAGCTCTGGCTTCTCTTTGTTCTATAAATCACGGTTGGGTAATATAAGCGCCATAATTATCTGTGATTTCTTAAACCTGCATGTGCACGAGACTAAAAGTTACAACACAACCACTCCCCCATTGTTGTCTACCAATCAGGGGGCCTTTAGTGCAGTTCATTTTATGAGTCACGAGTTCAGTAACACTTGTACACGTTTGTAAAGTCTTAATTTCCCAGTTATTATAGTTTACAACCGTCACATTTTATTTATTTATTTTTTCTTATTTTATTTTCTTATTTTTTATTTATCTATTTATTTTTTTTGGATTATTTATTTATCTTTGGATTTCAATACTTTTACTTATATATATTTTTTTATTTTTTTTTTTTATTTTATTATTTTTATTCAGTGATTTTTCTTTGATGGGTTTATTGATATTTTTTGGTATTTAGTTAATATTATTTATTTATTTATTCTTTATTTTATTTATTTATTATTATTTTTATTTTTATTATTATTATTATTTTTATTTATTTATTTATTTATTTATCTTTGGATTCAATACTTTTACTTATTTATTTTTATTCAATGATTTTTCTTTGATGGATTTATTGATATTTTTTGGTATTTATTTATTATTTTTATTATTATTTATTTATTTGTTTATTTATTTATTTATAACCCATTGTTATTATTATTATTATTTTTTTTTTTTTCCTTTTGGCACATGAATGGTAATAAAAAGCACTGTTTGTCTTGTAATGCACTTATTTGGGTCATTATACTAGATTAGATTTGGTCCATACCAAAGTTGTAACATTTCCCCTGTGTTATTGTATCTTAGCAACCACCAGCCAACGAGCTTGATGCCTTAAAAAGAGAGTTAGAACTCCTTCGTAAGACACACGATGTTTCCAGCGTCGGGGCTGCCTTGGCTCTCCTTCGCCAACACCTGGCCCGCCCGAGCGGCATTTTTGATCCCTATACGACGCTGGCCGCTTTGGAGCAGTTGGTGGATACTGCAAGAGACACGCAAGACGAGCGTGCAAGCCGATTCAACACGATATTAAAGCAAACGAGGCCGTTGCTGAACCACCCTGCGTTCCAGCAAACCCTGCTCAAACTGACCGGTTCGAAGGACGAGGTAGAAGTGTCTAAAGAGATCCACAAGGCACTGAAGAACGCTTCCACAGCACCATACTGGGTCCCGCGTCGAGGACCGATGAACCACCAAGGTTCATATAATAAGCCAGCCCAACCAGCTATCTGCTTCAACTGCGGCGGGAGGGGCCACTTTGCGCGGTCGTGCTGGAGAACGTCCAGGAGAGGACAGGGTCCCGCTAAATGAGGGCAAAGAATAACACCCTATACTGATTATGTTATGAAATGAGTCAATAAACACATTTTCGCGCATGTTGTTCCCTCCATTTGGTTTATTTATTTTCCTTTATTTCCCTCTTCCTTATTTATTATCATTATTATTTATCTGTTTTTGATTTATTTATATACATATGTAATAAGAACATTTATAAAATTTTATAAAGATAGGCGTTTTTATTTATTTATCTATTTATTATTATTATAATAATGATAATTTTTTTTTTTTTTTAATTATTTTTTTTATTATTACTTATTATTTTTTATACTTACTATCTATCTTTTGACTTATGTTTTATTTATTTATTTATTTATTTTTTTTCCTTTATTTTTGAATGCCTTTTATAATCCCGTGAAACTAATAGTATTTACTACCCTGCAATAGTCGGATTCATTCAAAACAAATGAATAAGAGTGTACGTTACTGTTGTTCTATATGTTTGGTACCTTTAATCTGTTGGACTAACGTACCACTTACGTGCTTTTAAAGCTCATTAACCTAAAGCAGTTTTGTTTCCAAACCTCGAAGAACATGTATGACGTCATACATATAAATTTAAACTTTTCTCTCTCTCGTACTTAAGCAAAATATTGCTCCATGGAAGAGTGCAAATGGTGTACCCGTGAGATAGCTAGCTGACTGTTTAGTGATATTTTACTTAGTGGGGGCATTTGGCCCGTGAAGTAAAATTGCTTGCTAAAGTGTAATAGTCAAATTGACACAAAAGAAAACAAAGTGTAATAGGGAAAGAGTAAGGCCTCGTCTACACGAGTCCGATCCGGCTGAGGCCGCATAGAAATATTTGCGTCCACACGAATCCGCGTATCCGGAGAATTCAAGTAAAAGTATGCGGTTCCGGTGACCGGATTCACTGGATTCGTGTGGACGATAGGCCGATTCGCAGCAAAAGGTATGCGGTTTCAGAGGTATCCGGACCCGTGTAGACGGGGTCTAATAAAGTGTATTGCAGTGCAAGTGATATAGCCGTGAAATAGTTAGCTGGCTAACTAATGACTAATTATGTGCTAAGTTCCGCCTAAATTTGATTAGTTGAGAAATAAGCGAGCCGTGACGGGTCTTGCACGTGCAAGCATGTGTAATTAGTCAAATGATCACCGCCACGTATATACGCGGCGGTTTTGTGCTGTGTTTTAGACTCTTTTTAGCTTCCTTAGATGCGTCTTGTTGTCTTGCTTTTTCGACCATAAAAGAATGAATGGATAACAAACAATTTCATTTGCGGGCTGTGTTGTTAATTCGAATTCACTGTGTTTGTGTCTTGATCTGGGTTTTAGATGCGTCTTGTGTCTTGATTTTTAGCTCAAAAGAAATAAAAGTGTTAGCAAATACTAGTTCATTTGCGTACTGGGTATTTATTTTAGTTATAGTTGTGCCTACGTCTTGATTTATTGTCCTGCGTTTTCATTTTTAGCTCATTAAACGTCAGAAAACACGTTCTTTTGCGTACTGAGTCGTTGACTCGGATCTAGAAAAAGCCCGTGCTCCTGTCATGCCTCACTGAATTGCTATGTCTTGCCTAGCTAAACACTAACTATCTCCTATTTCTTGCTATCTGTCTCGAGGTTGTGTTGTTTGCGCTCTAATGTGTAATAGTGTTATTAAACAAATGATTATAAAACACAAAGTTAAAGTGTAATAAAGTGTAATAAAGCATATTACGCTAAAGTGTGTTTCACGGGTTGGTGAAATGACTTCACTCTGTTTCACAGGTATAATATCTGTCTTTACTTGTTTCGCGGGTGTATTGTTTGCACTATAACCATCGTGGCCAAATATATAGGTTTCAGTGAGTTGCAATTACTTTTAAGTTTCTATTGATTGTGGTCCAAGTTCCCCTTTAAACAAGACATCTACCCCCACATTCTCGGATCTGGAATCTAGTGGTCTTCGCTTTTCATAGTAATAATATGGCATATCTGCTATATTCATTCAATCTCTCTCTTTCTTCCTTCACTTTCTAGACCGACCAGAAGGGTTATCTAAATATACCCTACAACCTGTCCCAGGACGGGTTCCTGGTCCGGTCTAGCTGGTGCAACTCCCTCCCTTAGCTCCAAGCGTCAGCCATTTTTATTCAGACATTTGTTTTATCTCTAGACCTACAATACAGACGAATTTGACCTCAGTGTAACCCACCACCTGTCGCACCCTAACGTGCAGTCATGGTGTGACTGGGAGGGAGTTTCCACTAGCTGGGCCGGACCACTCCCGTCCATCGAAATGGTATCCAAGGGCCAAGTTTGGGCAACCCCCGCAATGGTAAGGTTCAGAAACCCGGAAAACTTTGTCGCCGGCAACCTTTCCAACCACTTTGCAGAGTGGGAGCACATCCTCGATTCCGACGCAAAGACACAACGGAACATTTTGAGTTTTATTCGAGGCGGCGTCAAAGCACAGGAATTTTTTACGCCCTTCAAAGGGTCTTTTCAGGGCCAGTCATACGACTCGAAGTGCCCCCCTAGGTCGTCCTTTCCTAATGCCAGATGCTGTGAGAAATTCACGCGTTTTGTTGATGAAACCATCTTGGGGAGAGTCCAAAACGGTTCTCTTGCTGTATGGGGGAAAGTGGGTATAGTCGACCCACCGCACCTGGTTATGCCAATTACCATCGAGCCTAGCAAGCCTCGGTTATGCCACGATGAAAGATTCCTCAACCTATGGATCAAAGACTGTCCCTTCTCGCTGGACTACATCACAGACTTACCACGATATGTAGGTCTAAATCATATGCAAACAACTATGGATGACAAAAGCGGTTACGACCACGTACGTCTCCACCCGAGTTGCCACACCTACTTCGGGCTTCAATGGAGGGAATGGTACTTTGTTTACACAACATTACCCTTCGGATGGAAAGCCAGCGCTTTCATCTACAACTCTGTAGGCATGGTAGCAACTAGTCAACTGCGCTCTCTCGGAGTACCGTGCAGTCAATATATCGATGACAGACATATTGGCCAGCTCCAAGTAGCAGCCCGTTCCGGGCGTACCTTCTCCAATATACAATTGGCAGAGATGGCCACATTCATCGCTTGCTCGTACTTAACGAATCTGGGTTACTTTATCGGCTTAAAGAAAAGCTCATTGGCACCTCAAACAGCCGTTCGATTCCTGGGCTACATTTGTAACTCCGAAAAGCAAGCCTTTCTACTCCCCCAGGACAAACGAGTCAAGTTTGCCACACTACGAGATACCATCCTCAGCCACAAGACAGTGTCACTCAAGAACCTCCAAAAGTTAGCCGGAAAGACAACCTCGTTTGCTTTGATGGTACCAGCTGCAAAGCTCTTCTCCAATTGCATGTATCGCGCGATTTCTCACGCTCAAAAGTCCACTTCCAATTATACAATAGCTATAACGGATTCCCTGAGAAATGAGATTGTCCACTGGCGTTTCCTTGATTCCTGGACTGGCTTTCTTCCTTGGAAGGATGAGAAACATGTGTGCGTATCAGTCTATACCGACGCATCCAACACTGGTTGGGGAGGTATTCTGCAACACCCCGGACAAAAGCCAAAAGAGATCCGCGGCTACTGGGATCAAGAGACTCGCCCCCAACCCATCGCGGTCAAAGAAGCCCAGGCCGTCCTCAACACGCTTCAGCCCCTGTTAGCCAACACATTGAACACAAGAATTGACGCCTTCGTAGATAACAAAGTTGTTCTCGACAGCTGGAATCGTCAGGTGTCAAGATCTCCCCGTATCACGAGCGTCATGAAGCAGCTGTTTACCCTGTGCATGACTAATAACCTTTCGCTGTCTATGCACTTCGTCCCATCGAAACTCAACATCGCCGACGGCCTTTCACGCACAGTGTCTGACCTCGATGCATGCCTGTCCCACAATTCCTGAATCAAGGTGGAGAGGGCTTTCGGGCCTCACACTATTGACCTCATGGCAATCCCCGATAACGTCCATTGTGACTCGTCCGGCCGTCCCTTACGTTTCTTCTCCCCTTTACCATGTGCTGGTGGTGCCGGAGTAAACGTGTTTGCCCAAGAAATCTCCCCAAACGAGAATGCGTATGTGTTTCCCCCTTTCGTCTTGATCGGACCACTCCTCAAACACCTTGAGACCCAAACGTGCATGCCCATTCACCATGGTAGTACCTGATCTGCGTCCTAGAAAGTACTGGTGGCCACTCCTCAATCACCGTTCATCCGCATCCTTTCAAATTGCCTCTAAAGGGGATACAGACACACTCCTGTTTCCTTCTAAATCTACTAAAGTTAGTTGGTCACCACGCCCCTTACAATGGGACCTCTGGGCTTTCCGCATCCCGGCTTAGTTACGCTCAACCCCTCAAGAACACAAGCAAAGAACGGTGGTAGTCCAACAACTCCCAAGTGTACTTTTAATAGCAGTGTTAATCCTATTTCACCTACCACAATAACTTGTACTCCAATCTGGCTTAATCTGTCCAATAAAACATTGCTCCGCTTGTGTGTATGGTATTCTTATTCTCTCCCCTCGTTTAAATGTATCTCCATTCATTTTCTTTCTTTTCATTCCCCCGCAGTCCCTTGTGCAAGTTCCCAGGATATGGGTACCTGCCGTTCAATGCCCCGAATGCCAATACCCCAACGACTCGACTTTTGTCTTTTGTCAGCGTTGTGGCTACAAGAGACAGCCCTCCGACCAAGGACACACCCCATCCAAAGTACAGGTGAACCTTGAGGAAATCGACTCACGACTTGACATGCTTCACGCAAAACGCTCTAATAAGCCATATGAGCGTCAAAAATCCAAACTCCACTCAGAACTGGAAAGTTTTCTCGCCTCCCTTCCCCACCCCAAATCGCCCCTCGAAGCTACTCCTAGGGATATCTTACGCTTCCTGACCTGGAAAGATAACTGTGGAAAAACTAAAGTACACCTTCCATCTTGCCATTTGTTCGGCTCCAAGTCCGCTACACACTGTCCCTGTCCTTCTCGACTCGCCGCAGGAACCGTCGACAACATAATTGGGAAGCTGCGTTCACTTTTTATAGATGTGGGAAGGGGAGGGGAATGGAACAATCTTTTGGGCATCGGCAACCCCGCATCCCACAAGAGCGTCAAGCAATATCTAAAGCTTGTCCAGGAAGAACAAGCCGTCGCAAGAGTTACCCCGAAACAAGCCACCCCCCTGTTTTTCGACAAACTCTCCAAACTCTGTGCTTACCTCCGAGAGCAGATCTTTTTATCGTCATGCCCTGCCACTCAACGTTTTCTGCTAGTAAGGGACCTGGCCTTTTTTTCCCTCGACTTTTTCTCAGGGGATCGAGCGTCAGACCTGGGTAGAGTCTTTACTAAGGAGGTCATGACGTCACCCGATGGATCCACTTTGCTCTTTCGCCACACCTTTGGAAAGACGCTTAGAGGAAAGGGCAGTACAAACACTTTCATGGTAAAGAAATGTCAGAATCGATCAGTTTGTCCGGTGGACAACACAAACCTATACATCCAGTTATCTGACCTCATGAAGATAGATTTAAGACAGGGGTATCTCTTTAGGACGATCGACAGAAAAGGCCGAGTCTCCGACTCTCCTTTTATAGGATCAGCAGTCGCCAACCGCCTGACATTGCACCTCAAGACCCTCGGCATCCATGAGGGAGAAACCATTCACAGTTTCCGCAGTGGCTGCTCGATTACACTATCAATGATGGGAGTGTCCACAGAAGACGTAGCTAGGCATGTAGGATGGAAGTCGTTAGTCACCGCTGAGTATTATTCTCAATGTAGCAGAGTCATGGACCCCGGTCGCGCTGCATCGGCCCTGGTCACCGCCACCTCCTCAACCCCTGGTTCCTCACCTATGGCCACCTCAATATCAGAGTGTTATCTATCAAGCAATGAGCTACGACATTGGTCACTAGCCTTCTGTTAGTCTATGTTAAAAAATACAGTGACGTAGGGTTAAGGGTATTCTGAGTTTTGGGAGAAATAACCATTAAATATTCCTACCAAGGAGAAACTTTGTAGTATGTTGCTATATATATTGTCACAGGCTTAGCCGCAGGCACAGTCGCGTTTCCCATATCTTAAACCCCCGCCGAGACAATGAGTGACAATTCCAACAATGAGAATGGTTTACTATTCTCATTTCTGAAACAGTCACGAAACTGGTCGAGCGGCCCGGTTTAACGATATTTGAACATTATAACAATACCGGCGCACGCCGCTATGTCCCTAGGGACTTCTAAAAGAGTATATAAGGTCTGAAAAATCAGAATTCAGCCTCTTCTCGCCTCTACCTCAGGAGCCAGTTCCTCAACGAATTTATTCAACCCACCCGCCTCCCCTTCGGCGACGTGAATAAACCTATTGCGCTTAACCTCACCATTGCCTCGGCAAGTCGCGTTTCCCATATCTTAAACCCCCGCCGAGACAATGAGTGACAATTCCAACAATGAGAATGGTTTACTATTGTATTAACGCTAAGGATCATGGACGCCAGTGGGGGACAGATTCATAACAACATTACGAGAATACACAATAAAATTGCATTTACATGACGGAGAGGAAAGAAATGACAACAAAATGCCATAAATATGAAAGTATAGACATAGACACATAACATACATAAAAACTAGATAATAAGAAGCTCAATTTTCAAAGAAAAGGAAGATTTAGTTCAAATTGCCATTGTTTTCGGCGATTCTATCCCCCACTGTAAACAAATTGTGACGTCATAATGAAATAGGGCAATCGGATTAGATGTGTTTAGTTATTTAAATGGCGTACACTTTTAATGTATTTCGGGGTAATAGCGTATTCAACCTGCACTACAATATCGCATAAAACAATCTGGAGTGGATGCTAACTCATAAATATAAAATTTACCACAATTGCGAACACGGATTTTTCGTTGAGACAAACAGCAGTTTGAATCATAGGTAAAACAAACCTTTCTTGATACAATCCCTTGCTCTACGATAGGATGCGGGTCTGATAACCATCCCGGATCATTGGTATCACACCGTTGGTATGGTACACAAGTAGACGCCATCATATTCCCGATAGCACTGGAGAATCGGTACCATTTTGTTTCAATGGTATCATCGCAGACTTTGGAGATGGTCACAAACGTAGACTTTCGTGTGGCGTCTGTAAGCATGGTGTAGTTAGAGCATTCTATGCCTAATATAACAACAGATAAAAAGATACAATGAGTCTTATTTGATATAAAGAGCATAGTACACTTTGTAGCAACTTAAAAGAAGCAACAACATCAACCATCAACATTTTTATTGGCTGCATTTACTTTCCCGCCGTCAAATAATTATCAAAACAAATTTATAAAGGATGGAAATGTAATTATTTTACCGAACTTTTATTTATAATAAATACTAGTGCACCTAAAGTCTGTCTGGTCAACATTTTAAAATAAATATATGGATTATTTAAGCATTTTTATGAAGAAAAAAATTGATTCGAATAAATTGCTGATTTTTAATTCGAGTTTGCGGGTGATCAAGAACAATTGTCATACGACCGACCTTTGACTGTGGGATCCTGGGGGCTATTTGGGACGTATATGTAGGCATGCCAATCTCAAGCTACTTAAGGCTTGGGTCGGCAGTCAAATTCAGAAGTAAAAATGATTATTCCACGGTTCCAAACTAACAAAATTGATTCAAATCGGGCACACAGATAGCCATTAATCGAAGGAAGAACCTTACATTATAAGTTTGCTGTTTTGGTGGTCACGTGACCAGAAAAGTGATTTATTGTGACAAAATTGTTTTATTTTTTTTCCGGTTGCGAGTTTCATCAAACTCCTTAAACAAATACAAGGGATGCACTTCAATACTGGGTCCCTACAAGGATCTATCTGGCGATCTTGACTATAGTGTTCCGTTAAGGAGATATTACAAAAATAGGTCACGTAACCTAAGTCAATTTGTATATTTCTCCAAATAACTCCACATCCCATAAGTGAAAACCAGATCGCCATGCAAACTTATATAGAGGTAGCTGACCTTAAACTATTCAACTAAATATTTCCTTTCTTTAAGTAAAACTCGGGGCCTGAAAGGGAAAAACGTATTTCTGACGTAATTGGTCACGTGACTACTATGTATTGAAAAAAATAAGTTAAGGTCACAAAAGTCACTAATATCTATCATTGTGCCAAGTTCATTTCCAGAAATCAGGGACAAAATGGCGGATAATCTAATTAATATTCATACATTTCTAGCTTTTAAAATGGCCGGCCGATACAGAGATTTGTATGGAAGGCTTGTCTATAAGTTTGATAAAATTAAATCGGCTTATCGTTTTTATTTTGTGGTGTTCTAGAAACACGGAGTTGTTCTTCATAAACAATTTGGAGTGAATAAATTTACAAACAATTGTGTTTTCCTTCTGTTAAAAATTGCTTATTATTATCAATGGGTTTTTGCTAATTAATTCTATACAATCCTTGTAATCTTCTGAATAATTAACCCCATTCAAAGTTCAAAATTTCCCTACACAAAAAACATAGTCAAAACTGGGTGTTCCTGAACGATTATTTAGATATCAGTTGTTTCATTTAGCTGTTTCAAAGGCCATTAATGCTTCGTTTTCTTCGGTCAAAAAGCAATCAAAATTCCAGTATTTTCAATTTCAGAGCATACCAAAGCTATTCAAATACCATTGACAACAATGCACTGTTTGGTGCGAAACGAAAACACCTCTATTGTGTTTACCTCCCGAGTCTTTATTTGAATTATAGTTAGAAACCAGTAAACAATGGTGGTATTCCTGTGGATTAGAGTAAATCTCGTGCGAATATTTAAAACTTTATCGTTTATATTTATATTTATATATTTATATATACATTATAATTAATTTATTGTATTTTTTTTTTTGCTGTAAAATGTTATATTTAATTTTAATTTAATGAGCAATAAAATTTGATTTGATTTGATTTGATTTGATTATATTTAAAACTTTATCGTTAATATCTAAAATCTAAAGTTAAACTTTATCGTTAATATTTAAAACTTTAGTGTTAATATTTAAAACTTTATCGCGCGATATTTGTGCGCGCGATAAAGTTTTAAATATTCGCGCGATAAAGTTATAAAGATTAACGATAAATTAACGATTTCTGTGTACGGCAATTTTGAACTTTTATTGTGGATAATTATTAGGACGATTACAAGGGATGTATGGAGTTAATTAGCAAAAAAACATTGATAATAATAAGCCATTTTGACCGAGGAAACATTATTTTGGACTTTTATTCACTCCAAGTTGTTTATGAAGAACACTAGATAAATAAAACGATAAGCAAATTTAATTCTATCCAACTTTTAGATAGGCCTGGCCATACACATCTCTCTATCGGCTGACCATTTTAAAGGCCAGAAATGTATGAATACTAATTAGATTATTGGCCATTTTGTCCCTGATTTCTGGTAATGTTGGATATTGTCTTGCAGATCTTTATGCCATAACATACAAAATGGGTTTTATCAGATATAAGTATAAAACCCAGGTCTTAAGTAGCTTGAGATGTTTACAAAACAAGAAAAGACACTGTTTTCACACTATAAGAACGTTCCAAGTTTTTGATGAAAAAAGATTATTATATTTACTGAAAGTCTAAGGATAAGTTCCTTATTTAATCCAAGATGTCGTCATACGATTCTTCTTTGAATCCTCTCCAAAATTCAGACTTTTCCGACTACCAAGTACAAGTAGAAGAGAAAGGTGAGATCTTCGATACTAGTCTTGCTAGTGCAACAAATAACAAATTAAGACGATGCAAGTACAGCTTCGTTTGTTTATAGCGAAGAGCCGGCCGGTAGCTATAGCGAAACATGGGTTGCAAAATACGAGAAATAACAAAATACGAGGGAAGCAGAAGAGTTCGAAGAAGAAATCAATTTATGAAAATAGTTCGCTATTTTTTGTATTTAAATTAATTCTGTGATCAGTAGAATTAAAAACAATTGTTTTGTTTATCGCTTGTGAATTCTAAAGTCTAATTACACAAGTTTCGAAAATTAGCCAGCGTTTTTAGGGAAAAGTTATTTCGCTAAAATGCAACTGTTTACTTTTTGCGCAACACCGCATTGCAGATATACTTGGTCTGAATGCTAAAACGTTTTGTGGTTTGCTGAGCAGGCTCAGTTACAAAATATTTACTTAGAAGGAATGCATGGTGAATAGACCACTCTCGTGTTATCTAGCACCGCGCTGTACTGCAATAGGCACATTAACTTAGGGATAGATTCAATTTAGAGAAAATATAAATGTGTTTTCTTTTGTTTAGCGATAAAAATGTTCGTGCTTTGCTTTGGATTTGTGAATAATTTGACAACAAATCGAGGCTAACATATGGATGTTTTTTAGTTCTTTGATAATGTCTGTGACGATTTGATGACAAACAAAAAAAATACATTGAAAATAGTCCTCTAAACTACTTTAAATCGTAAAAATTTCTCAAACCTCTGGCATCCAGGGTAGGTCATGGTTAACTTTCAAATAGACTGCCTCGGCAAGTGTGCTTAAAAATGGAAAGATTTCAAAAAAACTTATACCTGTCATATTACAATATGTCTGTTCGCTATTACCACTCAGTGCATCCTTGACCCAGTATAAACCGCTGACTGTAGTTCTGAATAAATCCTTGATTTGTTGACACGATTCCGCAGGGTTTTCTGAGTCACTGCCGATAGACACTGCAACAACATAAAGAATAAGCGTGAACCGGTGAAGCGTAAGCATAAGTTGGACAATTTCCCATCAGATTCTTTATGTTATGCTTTCTTATTGTTATTTTGTTAAAAACATGAACGGGACGTGACGTGACACACTTCGGCCGATGGTACAACAAATTTCAATCGTAATATTTTCAACTAATGCTCTAATTTCGTATTTTACAATTTTATAAAGAAAAGTGCTAACTTTCATCTTGGTGTCTTCCGGATAGCTATAGCGCTACACACTTATAGACCAATCCAGCTCGCATATAATTGTAAATATATTCATATTTTCCAGTTCGAGTGAGCGCGCTCTTATAAATTAAAACTCACGGTATCCTGATCAAATCTGTAGCATTTTTTAGTGGCTAACAGTCAAAATTAAAATTTATAAAAAGCCAGACCATCAGTCAATCCCTTTAACTTAATAACAAGAGAACGTTGCACTAAATACCTTGAAGCTTTATAGAGAAACCAGACCTTGTTTTTGACCCATCTGTAGTGAAAGTTATGTATAGCTGGTTTGACGTGCTGGTGATTGGCCATGGAGTATAGGTTCCACGTAATTCACCAAGAGATGGCGAGGAGGTTGATCCACCGTCGTAGACTTTTACTTTATCACAGCATGCCTCAGTTGAAAATCTTTCAAATGAAAGTGAGATAGTCGCGTTGAACATGAGTTGAAGAGTCAGAGAGCATTGTTGGTTGTTATCGTAGTTGCCTGGGTAACCTGGTGATGTGAATCGACCACTGTAGCTATCGATTCTTGAATAGCTGCATGGTCCAGTGAGCTGAACCTTGAAACCTGTCATAAGAAAAAAAATTACCAAATTATGATTGGTGTTACTATGGAGTGACAAACATATAAGGTGGGATAAAAATTATAACCTCTAATGCTCGCTAGAGGCTATGACAACATATTTGCGACGATATTTTAATATTACAAGCAATTTATGAGTGTTAACATATTACGCAAAAAAACGTTTCAGTTTTGTTCTTTCTATAAATCTAGGAAGTCTTTTGAGGACATTCTAAACATAAATTGTTTTTCCTCTTCTGTTGCAGCTACCCAACTTATCTAGCAACTACTAAAAATTGTAAACAGATAATACAAATCTGTCACGTAAAATATATATGTGTCTATAAAAGTATATTTTAAAATCGTTATTAAGAGTGAATGGTCGGATCCCAGGGGTAATCGATGTAGATGTGGTATGATCGTCCGGGTTTGTCGATTACAGTGACTATATTGTGATTGTCAAGTGCTGCTAGATATTGATAATACGAATCAATCATGTAAAACAAAAATTTCATCAACACGTGATGTTAACAGTAAAATAAAATAAATTAGTATATATATGATAAGAAAACTTTATTGGCATGACCTATGAATTTACAGGTATTGCTAAAGTATTGTGATATAACATAAACTCTCTATATAATTACAAATTAATTGAATTACAATAGTTGACCAACTGAATCAAATTTATCCTGAATAAATTTATGTCATTTGTTAACATCATTTTGCGTTTTGCTCTTTCTAAGTTCAAAAGCTTTCAAAATGAAATTAGACACATAATAAACAGCTTGATTTTTAGAACTTAGTAAAGTTGAAATATCTAAATTATTTATATCTATTAGGTCATTTAACTCAGTTAATTTACTGCATTGATTTGATCGTAAATTTGAAATACAGAGAACATTTTAATAGCATATGCTCTTCTTTTCAGTTCGATTTGACTATGATTACAAAAGATACAAAGTCTCTGTTCGACCTCCACCCTTTGTTTTCCATATCTTCCTGTCTCTATAGCTAATTTATGGTTACTAATTCTCTTAATTTTGTGAGATATTTTCGTTGATCAAAGTTTTGTATAGTATTCAAGTAATCTTCTGATTCATAGGTTTTTTTTATTGACTTATATATTTCTAATTTTCTTGATTCTACTAATATAGATTTCCATGCCTTAATATTATGTTTTTTTCATTAATTCGTTATAGCCTTGAAGAGTGACGTTAGTAATGGGATTAATTAGCCTGTTTGAAACGTCTATAATGTACGATCTTAACATTGAAAGTAGATACGTATGATAATAAGGTTTTTCAGGTTTCTCGTGTAAAGGTTTTGACATGAAAAACGCTTGTATAGCGAATGAAGAATCGGGCAGGCTAACTTGATGATTAAAATATTTAAGTATCAATCTGTCGATCAATATTTTAAAGGGAAATCTACCTAATTCAGCCCGGCAGGCAATGTTTGAGACCTTACTACTAACTCCTAAATAATATTTACAAAAACGCAAATTTACTTTTTCTATTTGTCTTTTCTCCCACTTCTCAAAATCATGTTTTCGATAAACTCCCCATACTTCAATAGCATACGTAAGGATTGGAGATACCATACAATCACAAAGTTTATTGGCCTGTTGTGCTTTAAGTTTTGTAAAATCACAGGTAGCCCAAGCTCACTATTTGTGTTGATTTGCTATAGAATATATGAAGATTTTTCAGCGTACAATTTTTTGCCTTAATTCTTAATAAAATAAAATGAAACTCTTACAGTATCTTTTTGTTGCTCTCATCAACCGTCTGACTGACTTTCAGCGATTTTCGTTGGAATTTAGCTGCCTTTCCCTAACATGTAGTAAGAGAGAGAAAGGTAGGAGGAGACGGTGTCAAGAGTCCATTAATCAACATAAGTTAAATTCTAGTCGATCTATTATCTATATACAATGAGGTTACATCACCGTTATGATAATTTTGGTTAGTATAAATACGCCCTAACGCGGCTAGTTGTTCAGTCACTCGTGTAGCAAAAGTATACGAGATCTAGAGCAGTTCCTGTGATCAGACTCACACAGAGTCCTGTAGTAAACTGCGAAATCCAGCTAACTCATTCAGAGTTAAAAGTTAGAAGAGTTAAGAACAAGAGAACACTTAAAAGAATGCAAGAAATACGTTAAAGAATACCTGCAAGAACAAGAAAACGCTAAACGAAAGAATCACAAGAAATACGTTAAAGAATACCTACAAGAAGGAGAGAATCACTTAAAGAACAACAAAACCAGAATACAAGAACCTCTACTAGTAAAAGAACCACGTGCACAAAAGAACGAAAGAACAACCAAAACTTTAAGTATCAAGTATATATATCCTTAGTTTCACATATATTAATAATAGATAAATAAGTATCAAGTACATAATCCTTTGGTTCCCTTTAACTTAGTATAGTCATTAGGCGTTTAATTTATAATAAATTATTTAGGTTATATTTGTTGTATGTTGTTGTACGTTGTTGTATTCAGTGAGCTCGTATTCCTGGGGAATGCTGAACTTTGGGGTTTTGGGAGGGGTTCATTGACTGACCCACCGTGCTCCGTCACAGACGGCCCCAAAACGGCCTTCGAACTGCTGAACTAATTGCCAAATAATTCGTCGAAAAACGCTTCTAGTCCAAATCTTTCTACGCAGCAGTTCGAAGGGATAAATATGCCACACAAAAATCCCAATGGATTAGAATCAACGGCTTTTTTGAAGCAGCCAGCCTCCACGAAGTTTGAATAAAACCGCTCGACGAACAACCAAAATACTCGTGTCTGAAAGAGTTGGGACAGCCGAAGCCGTTAAAAAAAACAGAGAGAGACTGGACAGAGGAAAAACAACCACTATCCGTGGGGTGCAAGGGTCGAAAATTGTACGACAAAACTAGGAACCGCCCCCGCTCCCAGGGGCGACTTACTTGTGATTAAACTCCACACTGAAAGAGAGAAACGGTCGTTTTTTTCCCCTAACATT
This sequence comes from Metridium senile, assembly GCA_949775045.1. Classification (NCBI taxonomy): domain Eukaryota; kingdom Metazoa; phylum Cnidaria; class Anthozoa; order Actiniaria; family Metridiidae; genus Metridium; species Metridium senile. The sequence goes on along the minus strand of OX459101.1, from coordinate 15,671,984 downwards.
AATTTTGAATGTCAACGTGTTCAGCGCGGTCAGTGATAGACCGACGAAGTACAGTAGCTGTCAAGTAATTCGCCACTTCGAGTGTCTTTTAAAATATTTTTTTTGATTTTTTAATTTATTCTATTTAACCCACTTACCCATATATTTCTTCTTCGTTTTTATTTATATTTTTTATCATATTTTTTATTACTGGTTTTTTCTTTCTCCCATTATTCTATATTCCACCATCCATGCCCAATTTTTTTGTTTTTCATTTTCCATTACTTCATTCATCTATTTACATTACTCGTTTTATTATATATCTAATTATATTTTCCACTTTTTCATCCTTCTTCTTAATGTTTCAGTTATTCTTTCACATTTTTAAGTCCCACACTACGCCCAGGTCAATGCCCATCAGTTCATCGCTTTTACAAATTGACATTGTAGCGTTTCTTAGTTTTTGCGATTCGAACTCAATGTTACATTGAAGTTTGTACTGCTTCAGCTTTCTTTTAGTGTGCTAATTAGACCCATGTTTATCTTGAGTTGCGTTCTGAACACATGGAAAACTTTTTCATACCCGTATCCTCTATAAAACAAAGATTCGAGCCGTGATCATCTACTTCATTACCCTGGGTGCCAGAGGAATTATTTTCCGGTCGGTGTACCACTGGAAAATAATTCCTCTGGCACCCAGGGTACTATAGTCTCCCTTGCAGCCGTTCTTAGTGTCGTGCTTCCTGGACAGAAATCCCGACACTAAGAACGGCTGCGAGGGAGACTAAGGGTACTATTTCATCCGCCATCGTGAATTTTACACAGAAATGCCGCAGCTTCAGTTTTGTTTTTGTAAGTTTTGCCGTTAGTAACTGAAAGTTTTGCCATGAATAATAACAGATTTGTAGTGAATAATAAAAGATTTGCAGTGAGTAATAAAGTTTTGCCGTGACATTTATGGGCCACCGTAATTTACCATTAAATAGTGTTGATTAAATTAAACAATAAAGTATGAGAAATTCGGTTTCTGGGCATTTTGCACAAATATGGTCAATATTCTCAGAGGAACGCTCTTAAGAATTAAGGCAACAAATTGTACGCTGAAAAATCTTCATGTATTCTATAGGTAAATTCATTGGAGGACGAGGGAATTCCACGTTGAATTTCACGAGAGAAATCAATGAGTGCGATATTGATTTTTCGAGTGAAATTCAAGGTGGAATTCCCGAGTCCAAAAATGAATTTTCCTTGAATCTCATTTCTTCAATTTAAGCTTCAAAAACCAGACGCGCGTGTTCCGCCGTTCCCGCCATGCGATTCAGAAACCGGATGAGAGGGTATTCCACGCTAAATACCCTCGCATCCGGTTTCGTTCTCAACCAATCAGCGCGCGAGTTTAAATTGAAGTATGAGATTCTATAGTAAATCAACACAAATAGTGAGCTTGGGCTACCTGTGGTAAAATCAACTGTGCGATTGATCCTAAAGAAAGCATGTAAAGCTTTTTCTCTCGATTGAAGTAAAAAAGCGTCAAAGTTACCCGTTGAAGTTAACTTTACACCTAAATAAGGTTCAAAGTGGATTGTTTTGTAACGTACATATGAGATATATATTATGAAAGTAAAGAGTTCGTATTACAAGCGATGAGTGTGTCCACCAAATCGTTAAAATAGTCATTTTTATCCCTTCATTAAGGTAGTTTCGGATACTTGGATTACTTACATGAATTTTTTTATAAATCCTGTCATTTATAGTTCATTGTTAGGCAAGTCAAAAAACGTGAAAAAATATTGGGGTCATCGTTTTGGTTATAGAGTTATAAGATATAGTAAAAGTAGGTATTTGCAATAATTTGCGGTGATTTGCTCAAAAGTACCTATTCAAAGCAGTCAAGAGAATGCGAACGTATTCTGCTAGGAAATGCATAAGATTATATCAAACGATAGATATAAGGGTTATCTGACATTTCCTGTCATAAAAATAATTGAATCATTTCCAAATATGGGTATAAGTGAGCCATAGAAGCACAATTATACGCAAATTACGCACACTACATGTGTGTAGAGTTGCAGCATTTGTAAAATTTCAGAAAATCAAAACATGAATATTTTATTTTTTATTCTAAATCGTAAGAATAGTAAATGCAGTCTTGAATAACAAAAACAAAATTAGGGGTAATCGTACTAATAGACGAGTTATAAGCGATCGAATCCATTTTTTTGTCAAAATACACGGTAACGGTCCGCGCGGGACTGGGTTCTTATACTTTAAACATCTGCTTGAAACTTGTCAAATTATCCTTGTCATCTCCAGAAACCTTAAGACCTATTTTGTATTAGTTTTACGACTAAAGACGTCAAAATTATATTCTATCTATTCATTTTTACAAAGTTGTAAATTTTTTGTTTTGAGACAAAACAGCGACCATGTCATGATCAGGTAGTGAAAATCTGAGAATGTTTCGAAAAATGTCCCATTTTACGTCATTACCTCCAAAGTTGCATGAAATGACATAATACTTTCTTAAGTTATATATAAGGATTTAAATTAAGATATTATTTAGATAAATTTTCAAAAAAAACACCAATAAATGATGAAAAAAGAGATGCGCGAAATGGATGCGCAGTGGCAAGAGTCCGGAACTAACTTCACAGTGGTGTTGATGTCTGACATTTCAAAAACCTGAGCTGAAGTCAGTTTCAGAGTAAAGTGGTGGTATTTATATGCCTGGTTCAGTCGGTAATGTTGTTGTCGGTGCGTAGGTAGGTGTTAGTCATTGTATTAGCGGAATCCTTGAAGTCGTGAATGAGTCTATTGTAATTGCTAACGAAAATATTATTGAAATCGTTATTCCTGATGTTAGCTATACAGCTATTTCAAAAAACGTAGAATACTGCATACTGCATACTGATTAGTGCATTGCAAGACCGAGATGCATTTTGGGTCATGTAATATTGTTTAAAGTAAAATATATAAGTATAGGTAATCATATGGTTTCGAGTGCAATTTGGGAATAATTCGCACGAGTGTGTTTTTCAAAGAGTACAAATTGCAAGAGACCGTACTCGGTCGAGTTATCCAGAATTATCCCAAATTGAACGAGAAATCATATGATTACTTATTAATAATAAGAGCTTATTTGACAACAAAATGTGAATTCGGATTCTAATACATATAAGACCAACTTCAAAGAGTTTTTTCTAATTTTCTAAGCCGAAATGTGGCAAAATGTTTACTGTTTTTTGCTGTTAAAGTTAATCTGAATCTGAATCACTGTCAATGAAATATCGACGCTTTCGACGACTGCTTGACTGGACGTTTGGATTTACTGTAGACTTCGAGTTGTTAAAGTTGAAGGAAACCTGGCAGTTGTTGAACGTGTTCAGGAAACTTTGTTCTTGTGATTTCATCATCGTTGGATTCATTGACAAAGATGGACCTTGACTCGGCATAGAGTTGTTACTCGGCATTAGAGTTGTTACTTTTCTAGATATTTATGGTGGGAAGCCACATTTTTAAGGTAAAACAACATACAGTATTTATTTCTTATACTTTTATTTCAACTTCTGTAAACAATTCATTGTAATTAATATATTTTTATGTACTTTCTTCACTAGTTGAAGTCCTTCTCTTTTAACAATTGTACTCGTTACGAAACGGTAAATAAAAGAAGTTTGCGGCTAAAAAAATATCTATTGACGTCGTTATATTTCTCTCTTCACACCATTTCTTATATACATTAAGCCAAAACGACGTAAGTTCCTACTAATATTTTCGTTTTTTGAGCCATTTTTTAGTTCTTCAATGACAAAATCCGAAGCATTACAAAAACTCTTCTCATTCAAAATGGCTGCCATTTTTTCCCTCTCGGATGTCAACTTTGCTTCAAATTTTCCGCAAATTTTTCGCCATCATAATCTTTCATCTGATTGGCTTATTTTATTTTCTATTGTTTATAAGCCAATCAGCATCGCGTAATACCTGCACTGTATTACTTTGTTTTTGCACTGTATTACCTTGTTTTTGCACTGAATTACCTCTAAAATGCACTGTTCATCAGTCAATCAGAATCGAGTAATTTTTTTATGTATATTATTAAATTAGTTATTTTATTCTTAGTGAATTCAATTCAAAACAATATACGAGCTAGTTATGGAGAGTAAATATCGCTGTATATTTATGTTTTATTTAACATTATTGAGACCCACAATGCCCTTGGGTCTTGGAATGTTTTATTCAGTATTCGACGCTTTTTAAAATAGCTGTATACAATTATTGGTACTGCAGATTTTGCATTTTTTGTTAATGAAAAGCATATTTTATAGATCTGGTAATTAATGAAGAGGAAGTCATATCACACATAGCCTACGTGGAAACTAAATTACACATGACCCAGGATATTTGAACAATATAGGAAAATTAAATCAACGCTTATTTTCCTAAATACAAAAATAATATTAAATTTCAACTGATTAAAGTCCAGCAATAAGTAAAAGCAATATGGGGGTCGTCGTTGGATGTTGAGTCATAATAAATTTTATATCAATCCTTGAATCATTGTATTTTGGGGTTTGATATCTGGAAAATATATAATTGAAAATATATGTCGATCGCGTAAGGTAGTGAATCACATTACCAGACATTACTTAGTTTGACCATAGTTAATAGAAGGGACTGGCTATGAAACCATGGCCAGGAATAACGGTCACTTGAGCCTGCAGTAACGCAGCGATTTCTACATTGAGAGCATCAAAATGGCGATATGTTGTTATAAAGAAATGGCCTGAAGCAATACAGAACCACAAATATAATCTGACTTACTTAAATTCTCGCTAAAAAGGAAATCAACCTATCATGTATTACATGTCCCGAACCTATCTAACTATAAATTAAATTCAGAACAAAAAATCTTACCTTTCCCTTTTGATGATTTTATTACGAAATTAAAATAGTGTCACATACCGCCATACATCTTCTTACAACGAGCGCAAATCCTAATATTCTAGAAGTTATAATCTTTGATCGACTATCGTTAACTAAAAAAAGGAAATCGACCCTTACAGTAGGCATGATCATCTTTTCTCTAAGCAAAATTCATATCTTCTTTCTTATTATAAGCTTTTCCCTTTTGCTCGTGAAAGTGATGTTTTGCAAATTTTAGAAGCGCCAATTTTAAGTCACGCGCGAGCGACATATTCTGCGTTACTGAGAGTTTGACTACAACTGGCTGCGTAGCGGTTTTAATGCGCTTAATAAAAATGCTTTTTCCACTCGATAATAACCGTTGGTACTTCTAAATATCTGATTACTAGTCGTAAACAGAAGTTGTTTAGCTCAAGAGGCGAAAAGAAAGAACTCAATCTACATGAATCTATGATACGAACAGTCTCAAAGCTGACTACATTGAGACGAAGGCAAGAGTGAACGCAACGCTGAAAACCGACTGATTTAGCTTGATTTAGTTTTGCTCTAATAAACCCATCATCTGTACTTTCTAAACGGCACAAAATTTATCTTGTTACAACAACTATTAGCTATATTACTGCTTCATTGGAGCTCAAGAAAACCATGTTAAAAAAACATATTAGAACTCCAATGAAGCAGTAATATAGCTAATAGTTGTTGTAACAAGATAAATTTTGTGCCGTTTAGAAAGTACAGATGATGGGTTTATTAGAGCAAAACTCAATCAAGCTAAATCAGTTGGTTTTAAATTGTAAATGGACGATTCAAATGTCATTTCAGTGACTAGTCCATGTTGAATAGTATAGTTATACTTAAGAATATGAAGAAAATCCTAGTGTAACCGGCCTACAATTGCTGAACATATAACTGATAACGCTATATTTTTGCGGCATTTTTTATGACATGCAACGGCAATCTAGTCTCACAAAGGTCTAATTGTAATCAAGTCTATCAAGTACGCATTAAACATTAGAAAGAAGTAACATGAACATTTTCTTAATCAGCTGTTCTTGTCTGGTATATGATCTAGCCATCCATCATTTCATTACGGCCAGTCAGTTCAACGTTGCGTTCGCTCTTGCCTTCGTCTCCATGTAGTCAGCTTTGAGACTGTTCGTATCATAGATTCATGTAGATTGAGTTCTTTCTTTTCGACTCTTCTTAAGCTAAACAACTTCTGTTTACGACTAATCAGATATTTAGAAGTACCAACGGTTATTATCGAGTGGAAAAAGCATTTTTATTAAGCGCATTAAAACCGCTACGCAGCCAGTTATAGTCAAACTCTCAGTCACTCAGAATATGTCGCTCGCGCGTGACGTAAAATTGGCGCTTCTAAAATTTGCAAAACATCACTTTCACGAGCAAAAGAGAAAAAACATATAATAAGGAAGAAGATATGAATTTTGCTTAGAGAAAAGATGACCATGCCTACTGTAAGGATATCTCCTAGAATATTAGGATTTGCGCTCGTTGTAAGAAGATGTATGGCGGTATGTGACGCTATTTTTCGTAATAAAATCATCAAAAGGGTAAGGTAAGATTTTTTGTTCTGAATTTAATTTATAGTCAGATAGGTTCGGGACATGTAATACATGATAGGTTGATTTCCTTTTTAGCGATAATTTAAATAAGTCAGATCTAGATTATATTTGTGGTTCTTTAATTAATTGCTTCAGGCCATTTCTTATAACAACATATCGCCATTTTGATACTCTCATGGTGGAAACCGCTGTGTTACTGCAGGCTCAAGTGACCGTTATTCCTGGCAATGCCCGTCAGACTTCAAAGGAGCAACTCTTTGTTATGATTTATGCTTGATCACGTGACTCTGAGAGTGCACACCAAGTCCCAAAATAGCGAATTGCTACAGTAAATGTGTTTGAGCTTTGAATTGTATCGGCAAAAATTGGTGTTTTCTGGATTAAATAATGTTTGAGTTCCATTAAAAGACATACTATTGATATGCCTGGTAGAAACGTAGCCGGGTTTTGTTGCATTTTGTCAAGGAAACTAAAGGAAAGTGGTGTATGGAAAGCTTCCGAACTCGAAGTACGAGATAATGGCTCAGTGAACTTAGTAAAACAAGATAAGAAAAATAGATACACAATTCAATAAGCAAAACAATGCCCGGGAAAAATTGTTCTGTCTGAAATCTTAGTTTAACCGCGTACTATTTAAACATATACTAGTGGTTGAATGTTTGTTTGCTCTCTCATTTTTATCCACAAAATCTATGCCATCAATACATATTATTGTTATTTCTCAATCAATAATAAACCTAAAAACGACAAAAAGATAAATTATGAAGCTCTAGCTACCAATCTTACTCAAAATACATGTCTATAAACTTACTTGTATCACAGTTTGATCCAGTGTATCTTGCGAAACATGTACAATTGTAACCATTGACCTGATCTGTACATGTTCCATTATTTTGACAAGGGTTGCTGGAACACTCGTCGATATCTGGAAATGGGAAATATATTCATTAAGTAAAACATTGTCATCTTCTCAATATATAGGTCTAATAAACCTACTTGTATCACAGTTTGATCCAGTGTATCCTTCTACACATGTACAATTGTAACCATTGACCTGATCTGTATATGTTCCATTATTTTGACAAGGGTTGCTGGAACACTCGTCGATATCTGGAAAAGAGAAATATATTCATTATTAAGTAAAAACATGTTCTTTTTTTCCATATATAGGTCTAATAAACCTACTTGTATCACAGTTTATTCCAGTGTATCCTGCGACACATGTACAATTGTAACCATTGATCTGATCTGTACATATTTCATTATTTTGACAAGGGTTGCTGGAACACTCGTCGATATCTGTAATGGAGAAATCAATATACTTAATTAAAACATGTTCTTTTTCTCAAAATACAGGTCTAATAAGCCTACTTGTTTCACATTTTGATCCAGTGTATCCTGCGACACATGTACAATTGTAACCATTGATCTGATCTGTACATGTTCCACCATTTTGGCAAGGGCTGCTGGAACACTCATCGATATCTGGAAAGGAGAGATATATTCAAATAAAACATACATGGCCAGAAATTCCGGACATTGCGCCCGCGTAAAATCAGCGGTTTTCTCATATTACGCAAGCAAACATAGCATTCTTCTACCCAGAGACCAATTCGGTCGTTCTTCTCTCACTTCATTAGCTCTTGTAACGGCCATTTTGAAAAATCCAGGCAAAGATAAGAGCGGAGCTCCTGCGCGGGCCTTCAGAGGAGTAGTTAAGAAAAAATGGAAATGCATCGAGTCGATTTTTGATGGTTTGGACACAGGAATCTCAAGCGCACGTCCGTACAACGTACGTTCGTGCCCATCGCGATGTTGATTGGCTGTTACATTTCGGCGGGAACGAAAGTGTCGCGCGCGCCAAATAGCACTACATCAACAAAGCAAAGTTGTTCTTTTATCGATAAAAAAGTCAGACAAACAACAACAAAATACTACTTGCTAATAGCAGAGCTTTCATTAATATCAAATGAACTTCGAAGAAAATAAAGAAAGTTTTGACTGAAGAAGAACATAAACTTGAAGGACACAAAACGAAGACATTTTACTAAAGAAGAGCAAAAAAAAATGATTCCAAAAGATCAAGAAAACGTTTATGTACCTTCGTGGAAGAATAAAGACAAAATATTTTAAAAGAAGCGACTTTGTTCGTTATGAAAACTGTCTTCAAATCGCTTCCCTCAGATTCAAGCTTGGCAGTTTGAACTATGAACATTGTTTAATCGATCAAACTGCAAGTATAGTACATGCATTTATTTGTCAAAATATGTCATTAAACAAGAAAACCTCAGGAAAATAATCAATGATAAAGTAAGCTCAAAATTATTTGTTTCAAGTTTTTGAGAGACAGTAGAGCGATTTCACATAACGCGTTTTAGTATGCTAATGAATAAAATTATATGATAATGAGCTTCGCACGGGTGAGCACACATATTTGTCACAAATTGTTTGCACAATTATGGCTCGAAAATATCTCGTCGAAAATTTAGAAACAAATTATCAGAAGTGGCTGTTGTAATAGAGTCAATATTTAAATAGATTTTGCTCATGTCATTTATCAGGTAGAACGAAAAAACCGAGATATTTATGTAAGCTAAATGTGTATTCCCAAACGCGAAGCTCATTAGCATATTATTCAACTCATTAGCTTACTAAAATGCGTTATGTGAAATCGCTCTAGTATGTTAATATTGGAAAACTGTTTGATATAACGAGCGTGAAAAAAAAAAAACACCTAAAAACTTGCAACAATTAAGATTCAAAAAGGAAAAATCCGTTCTCTCTTATATTATAGAAAGAAAAGAGAAAAGGTTTATCTCCATTGGATTTACTTTTTGAAATAAAACAGTATATAAGACATTAAAAAATATATAGTATTTCTTTAAAATACTCACAATTAGACTACGTCTACGTCATCATGTATTTATGACCCGTGGACAACAACTATTTGCATGCACACATTGATGTTGTAAGAAACTGGGAGCTCCGCTATTTGGCATTACCTAATTTGTATATTAGCTTTAATAATAGAGTCAAAAGTAGAAAAGTTCACAATATCCACCACAGCATGAAAAGTCAGATTTAGAAAGCTTTACGCACGCGTTTTTGGAGCTTAAAGATTGTGTAAAGATCTTAAAGAAGCGATCTTAAAGAAGCGTTTAGTTACGTTCTTGTCCGTAAATTAAAGTTTAAAACATATAAACATTCTTCGAAATTGACGTTTAAAACAAAGTATTACATTTCTCTAAAAAGCTCTGAAAGATACTCAAATATACTAGGCAAAACGATGAATTTATTTCGTAAAGATCGTAAAGATACCGTAAAGACATCGTTATAGATCGTTTCCGCACGTAAATGATGAGTAAAGAAGCGTAAAGAGTGTCACTTAGAATACGTAAATGACGTCGTGTAATTAAATTTCGGTATATAAATATGCCGTTTCGACTTCATGGATCTTTTCCGGTGATCACCGATGTTTTATGAATCAGAATTATTTTAAAAAGACGTTGAAACATTCTATATTGTCAGAAGTTCATAACCAGAAGTGTCCATCTTCATTGTTAACCTATACACTATCGTAAAGATGTATAAGTTATTTTTAGGGCGTAATCTGATTGGTTGAATTGACGAGGGTGAGATGGCGTGACAGTCAAAAAATGGCGTTGAAAGTTCACAAATAATATTCATAGACGAAAACTTAATTCCAAATGTTGTAGAGAACAGAAGTACAAACGAAGACGACTTTTTTACGTCTGAAGAAAGAAGTGAGAGTGAAACGGAAACATTTTCAGATAGTTCAGACGAAGAAGTTGATGATGACGATACGAAGGGTCCGAAGGGGCGGAGAAAGCGACGACAAAATAAGAGATTGCAGGTTGAGGAAAAGGAATTATGTGATATGGTGGATAACGCAAGCTATGTGTTCGACAACAAAAATATAGTCGAAAGATTGAAAGAGAAAATTGTTGAATGCCAAGATGAACGTGGTCTAGATATTTACAAGCAGTGTTCGGACAAGATTCCATCATTGATTTCGCTAATTGCAACTACAACTTATTATGAGCTTATTATTTTGACTCTGGCTGGTATTTTGCAACCGAATTAAAACATGCACGATATTGCTCATTGAACCTCTCCATAATTAAATGCTGCTATAATTCGTACAAAATACGATTGTGTTGAAATCTAATTATCGCAAGCAAATTCAAAGGTTATTCAAAGGTCATTCATTGTCACGCAACACCTCATTTGCGTTATTCAAAATAAAATATATTTTACGTTTAAAATCGTTTTTGTAAATTGATTAATTTATTTGTCACGTTTTGTCACACAGTGTCTCGGGATAGCTTAGAACACCAATCAATGGATCAAAACACCAAGCGGGTTTAGATGTCTAAAATAAACTGAGCTCGGCTTCAGCCAGTGCCTACGTATCTATGTATATATATATATATATCTAGCACATAGAGGACATGCTAGAAGATCGTCTGGTTTACAAGAAAGCCATGCAGTCAATTTTTTTGATATATCAGCAGATTTTTATTATGTAATTTTAAAAATTTTATGATATGTTTTGATTACAAGTATTTAAAATGTTACAGTTAAAAACTGCATTGATGTAAATTATGTTTGTATCCGATGTAGCTTACATTAAACGTTACAATCGCTGTCTCCAAATATATTAGTTTGAACCGTATTTGCGCAATAAATTACGGAGCATATTAAATAATAAAGGTAAAATATGTTTTCTTTGCGGCAGCGAATCGAGGCCCAAATACTAAAAATATCACTTGTTGTTATATTAAAAATACGTTTCCTTTTATACGTTAGCGCGTTAGCGTATGGACTTATATGAACAAAACGTTTCATTTATGTTAGCGTATTGACTCGTATATATGAACAAAACGTTTCATTTACGTTAGCGTATTGTCTCGTATATATGAACAAAACGTTTCATTTACGTTAGCGTATTGACTCGTATATATGAACAAAACGTTTCATGAACAAAACGTTTCATTTAGTACGTTAGCGTATTGTCTCGTATGTATAAACAAAACGTTTCATGAACAAAGCGTTTTATTTACGTTAGCGTATTGCTCGTATATATGAACAACACGTTTCATTTACGTTAGCGTATTGTCTCGTATATATGAACAAAACGTTTCATGAACAAAACGTTTCATGAACAAAACGTTTCATTTACGTTAGCGTATTGTCTCGTATGTATGAACAAAACGTTTCATGAAAAAGCGTTTTATTTACGTTAGCGTATTGACTCGTACATATGAACAACACGTTTCATTTACGTTAGCGTATTGTCTCGTATATATGAACAAAACGTTTCATGAACAAAACGTTTTATTTACGTTAGCGTATTGACTCGTATATATGAACAAAACGTTTCATGAACAAAACGTTTCATTTATGTTAGCGTATTGACTCGCACATGTGAACAAAACGTTTCATTTAGTACGTTAGCGTATTGTCTCGTATGTATGAACAAAACGTTTCATGAATAAAACGTTTTATTTACGTTAGCGTATTGACTCGTATATATGAACAAAACGTTTTATTTATATACGTTAGCGTATTGACTCGTACATATGAACAAAACGTTTCATTTACGTTAGCGTATTGTATATTGTAAATATGGACGCGTAAATATCTCATTTACGATCTTTTCCGATATAAATGAAGACCCCGGATGTAAAGCTCTTTAACGCTACGCGTAAAGACAGCGTAAATAATACATATACACAACTGTAAAGAGTCCGCAATGACGCGTAAATGTTCCCTATACGCTTTCTTTGCGCTCGAATTACGCCGGAAACCTAAATCTGATTCATGCTGTGCACTACATAATCCCTCGAAATCATTCTTATTAAGGCTTTACTCCCTATGCAAAAAGAGCAAGGGACTGGGAACGAGCAACACCAAACACCAGTGAGCCATAAAATATTTCAATAATATTTTTCCCTTACAAGAAAGAGCATTTCTAAATTAGTAATTTTGTAGAGTTCTGTTTTCATATACTGAATCACTCCATAATCAGCATTTAAAATGTACCAAAAACACGAAAGCGAGGCTCTAAAGCTCCAAGTGCAAATTTTAAGCCACATCTTTGTAAATTCAAAAAGCTGTAACTTTTGATCAGTGTAAGTTGCTACATTGAAATTTTGGAATATCACTAATTTCGATGGGTTCTTTCTAATAAAAGCAATGGTGTCTTCTAATACTGATTAAGTAAGGAATTGCCTTTTTGCATAGGGTGTATATGAATATTTTACAATCTTTCATGATATAAATATTTGAGTTATTACAACTGTAAACTGTAGTTTCAATCTTGTTGAGATTCCTTGCTTCAAACACAATATAAACTTCATTTTCAACGTCAGTAAAGTTTTACTTGCCTAAAGATAGCTGTAAAGAAGTACAGAACTCGAGGTGTAAACCAAAATTGCACTTATAGAGAATGTTTACAGCAATTCAGCTTGTTTGTTTGATGACAAACAATGCCTGTAATTGTCTCAAAAGGCGCTTCACGAAAAACAAAACATATCCAAATATGTCATCAAAGTACTAAATATGCATAAAATAAGTTGTAGCAGTTCCTGGAGTTAGAGTACAACTTCCTAGCGTTGTTTGGGTGTTTTCATATCTACTTTGTTTTAATTAATACTTGCCATTTTGAATTCTCAACTCCCGAGCCCGTTACAAAATGAGCCAGCTTTGTGTAAAGTACTTAATGCGCATAAGCACATTTCAAAAAGTTCTGAGCATCGTATCAATTCAACCAAATACGAACGAGCACCCTAGGGTCAATGTACGGCGAAACCCGCGCATGCACGACCTTTTTGGCCAATCAGCATCGAGATCAAAATGGCTGTTACCAGATCTAATCAAGGGAGAGATGAACGACCGAATTGGTCACTGGGTACGAGAATGACAAACATAGCGATTAGGTTTACAGAGAAACGTCACAGATAATCCTATTGTCTTTTTGGATATAAACTTATGGATCTCAAATTAATCAAAATAGGCATTATTCGATAGGGATAGTTTCAAGATCACCTTAACTAAGAATTTACGCAATGGATCTCCTCGTTTGGTGGCTAGTTTGGTCAAATTTGGCCGCCCTGACTTATGCTCTGTTGTTATATTACTGTTTTATCATCATTTATCTCAAAATGTAAACATACTTCCAAAAATTTTATTCCAGAAATGCTTAGGCCATGTTTCATTGAAAGATAATTTTACATTTAACTGCAATGTTCTTCTTATTATTTTTCACAATGAATTGGTGAATTTCCTCGTTCTTTGCCTAAAAACGTTTACCTGTGTACGTTTAAGTGTTAAAAATCATGTAGCAAAGAATGTCAAGAAATCAAGATTTGTCTGAGAATATTTTTTTATTGGAAAATAGTGAAAGAGAACGATAGCCTCCTGCGCAGCTTTGTGAGTTTTTTGAAATATGTCAATCGATTGATCTTGTCGATGTGAAATTTCCGTATTCACTACAGTCTTGAGGCTTTTTACGTGAACATCATTATTTATACTTTCTTAGATTTTCGTTTTTAAGCAAAAATATATCGTAGCACTTAAAAGGTGTTGTTTATGTGCTTTAAAAATGAATTCAATAAATATTGAAATTTCTGAAAAAAACTTCTGAAATTCTGCCAAATGGTTCTAAAATATCAGGTGACTATTCTATAACAATTTAAAGTTGGACTTTTGGTCGCAAGTCGCGGTTAAATAGTGCGGGTGCGGGTTAAATGCGCGGGTGTCGGTGGGTTAAATGTTTGGGTGTAGCTACGGGACAAAAGAGCGGGTGACGGCGAGTAAAAGTTGCGGGTGCGGGTGTCGGTGGGTTAAAGGTTTGGGTGTAGGTACGGGACAAAGGAGCGGGTGCCGGCGAGTATAAAAGACGCGGGTGTGAGTAAAAAAGGTGCAAATGCGGGTAAAAGGCGCGGGTGCGGGTAACAGGGAAGGTTGGGTTAAACGGTGCGGATGCGAATGCGGGTGCGAGTGCGGGTTAAAGGTGTGTGTGTGTGTGTGTGGGGGGGGGGGGGTGAGTAAAACGTGCGAGGGGGGGGGGGTAGTCTTTTGAAAAATAATAAATTAAAAATTATACAAAATCATAATAATAAAATAAAGAAAATATTAATAAAGAGTTTACTCACGATAAGCTGCCAATGTTGTTGTATTTTCGGTTAAAAATTAGCGAATTTAGGCGAAAATCATTTTTATCGATTTTCATGCACGCAAACTAAGCGGTATGTTACCAAACTAAATAGCAGCTCTTCTTATCAAGATTGGGACCTACCTATAGGTACAATATGAGAGGAATCTATGTTTCGAGCCTTGCCACGGATTTGCAAAAATGTCTCAAATGTTTTGACTCCCTACTGCTTTTAAAATCTTCACACTAAAAACAAAATCTTCGAAGTACGAGCTTCGAGTTACGCGCTCTGACACGCTCATTTTGCTTAAACCTCGCCATTTTTGACATTTGCACAGAGCTTGAACCAGTATTTTCGAGTTAAACGCTCTTGTACTAAAACGAGTTTATTAGAATTTTGCAAACACGTTTTTTGCGTAACTCTAAGCGCAATAATGAAATTATAGACATACACCTATTTCAAAAAAAGTTGTCCAATGCGAAAAATCCTCTCTGTCCAAGACAGAAAGGAAGTATAGGCAGACGACGCCTATTAAAAAAGCAAACACAGTCCACATTACTTGAATACATATACATAGTGCATACACGTACCTTTCTCACACTGATCGCCTTGAAAACCACTTTTACATTTGCATCGAAAATCCTGCCTGTTGTCTTTAAAGATACACTCGCCTCCATTCTGGCACGGGTTGAGTTGACAGGGATTCTGAAAATAGGCACAGTTTATTAAGCAAGCTCTATAATGTCACAGAAAAATTATTGTGTTGTAGATATGCACTAGATACAATAACAGTAAACCTTTCCAACTTCTTAAAGTATTTACAATGGGCCAGGCAATAGATGTTTTTTTGTTTAGTGTCTAGAAAATTGAGATAATAATTATTATTTTTCACATTTAAAATAGCGTTAGAATGTGCACATATTTGTTTATTTAGACATTATCCCAAGATTACTTACCAGAACACTATAGTGGTTGACAGCGATGTTTTTAACCATGTTTTGTCTGTTAGTAAACTGGTCTGAGGAAAGCAGCTCGCATTTGTGTTGGCCATTCCTCAAAAGATCAGTTCGAAGGTTCACGGACCTACACCAATAGACAGAAATACACTTAAATACGCATTGCATATTCCCATCAACCAGTGTAGACTTCGTCTTAACGCCATCGATGTCTTGTGGTAGAATTAACTCTTGTTGGGGATACACGTTGAAGACAAGATCTAGAGAAAGACCAGGTATTTCTGTACTTAAGGCTTCTTGTATTCCTTGCAGGAGGATAAGGACAAAAACTGCGGTTTGGAGTGACGGCTTCATAGATGCTGACTAATAAAACTCTTGACTCTCGAACTCAGTAAAACTTTCAAAAAATTATTGCTGTTCAATTCAATCAACTAGCAGGCAAGACTTTCAAGAACTGTTTCAACCTGAGAAGACTGCTTATGTTTATCGGAGTGTTCAATAACAGTGTTCCCGCAAAGTCGTTCTCAGTACTGAAGGATGTGTCTCTCTTAAGGTATATCTTTATATCACTTTAATTTCGAGTCGTGTAATTACGTTTACTTGCCAGAACTTTGTCATATAAAATGATATAAAACAAATAGAAATTTATTAGAAATATTGTTTTTTTTTATTTTCATTAGAATAGTACCACCTGGATTGAATAAAATGACTGTTTAGCATAGTGACAGTTAATTCCTGTGAACGGAGTATTAAATTAATATTTATAAATAAATATCTCTTTTTGTGGCAGAAAACGAATTTACAGCATAACGCCAGTCCAATTTATTAAAAAGAGCTTATAACTGATCTAACTATGCCTTAATTATAGTGCCATCTAGAAAAACAGTTTTTACGCATGTTAAAATCCCACTGCATGGAAACGAGGATCTCAATTTAACCCTGTAAAAAATTAAGATCCTCCTATGAAGAAATTATTTTCCAAACATGGCTGGACCTAATGCTAAATTCCCATTGATAAAAAGGTTTCACCTCTTCTTTTAGCCCTTTTAGCGGAAGGTTGGCGAATTTTTCAGAAAAGAAGCAGTGGTTGTTTGGTGGCCAACAACGTGCCATCAACATAAGATTACATTTGATTTAGAAATAGTTTTAGAACAAATTACTAAATATCAAACAAAATCCTGTAAAAAAAATTATTATATGAAAAACTTTATAGGAATACTAACTATCATTGATAAATCCTTTTGCAATCATAAGAACCTAGTTTTTGTTGTCACGACTAATAGTCACTAAATAAAAACTAATAGTTAGTAACTATTTAGATTTTATTTCATGGACATAGTATAAGCACTCTAATAAGTGCTTGTAGTAGATACTTAACAAGATATTTCATTAAAAAACGTGTTATATACCAACAAGCTATGTTCATATTACCGACATCCTTTGCAGGCTTCAGAATGTGGACTGTAGCTTTGACCAGTTATGACAACAATTATTAAAATAGGGGTATATGCAGTCTAACAGTGTCTGTTATCGCTCGATAAGATCTACTTCAATGTGTACTAGCTATTTCACAGGTTTCAGTTGCCATCTCTCTAAGATCATAAAAAAACTTAATTTCATATTATTAAACTAAGTTTCCAAATTCGTATAAACTAAACACAATGATTGAAATAAATGATATTAATCTATTAACTATTTGACAGGTTTATTGCTATTAACTGAACGATAACCAGTATTCTACTTGATAACAATTATGTTTTTAAATTAAACAATATTGCTAAGCGCTTTTTGTCACATCTTTTTCTTTCTTGAACAAATAAATGAACGTCAGATATTACCAATTATATCTATATTTATTTTTGAAAGAATTCTGCTGTTAAAAGAGAACAAAAAAACTTGTTGACAAATTTGTTGAAAAAACCAGGGTAAAATTTCTGAAAAAGAACTTTGCACAGTGAGGTCCCTTACATCATATAGCTTTGTTACAGATGGAAAGAGTACCTTGATATAAGTAAATGTGCAAAGGTAAAATACAAGAGAAATTACAATAACTAGAACAGTAAATATGAGTTAAAATAATTTCTTAACTTTCGTTTGGAATATTCGTCGTGTAAGCTCGTGCAATCTAACGCGTTTTTCCAAACGAATGTTAAGGTGCCAACCAGAGTTTTATTTTAGTCACACTTCTCTTTTTCAAACCGATCATATAAGATCTTAAAAAATAAATGAAAAATTTCACGTTAGTGCGGGTAGTCCTAAATCGAAAGATATTTAGGAAAACCTGTTTTTCACATATATTACTTAATCGTCCCTATAAAAACGCCATAAAAATTCATTACCAAAAAATACCAAGAGGTAGATACACTCAAAATTGAGAGAACGATAAAACACCCCTAAAAGCGTGCAATATGTAATTGTGCCAGTACATTTTGTCAAATTATTGTAGATTGCGAAAATGTACATCTTTACAGATGATCTAGCCATAAGTTGAGGTTCAATAACATGAAAATTTAGTTGATATAAAAATAGCTTGATAATAGCTGAGCTTTAATTTTTTTTCATTCAAAAAACGGGGATATATGCCAGAACTTTGTCATGTAAAACGATATAAAACACATAGAAATTAATTGAAAAAATTGTTTATGTATTTTCATTCAAAACCACTTGTATTACTAAGCCCCACGGAAGTTGGATAACATTGCTTGGTTCAAATTACTTGGCAACGAAAATTTTCAATTTTGAAAAGAACAGCCTAAAATAAAGCAAAGACGAAATAAAATAAAATAAATAATAATATAAAACAATAAAAAATAAACAAAACATAATAACAAAGACAAAAGCAAGAACATTTTCTTTTTAAAAATGGTTGCTGTTGTGAACCGTTTTTAATATTATTATTTATTCCTATTATGAAGCAGAAAATGAAACAAAATTTAATAAAATTAAATTAAGAATGTATTGGTGCTTAGGAATCATATTGAAAATATATTTTTATCAACTATGTATAAAAAGCTAAGGTTCTAATGCGTCGAGCTTTTGGACCAATTGTCCATCCTCAGGGCTATAAAGAATGACAAGGAACCGCGCAAGCTAACTTGTTGTACATATTATTTTTAAAACAAAATTCCCACTACATAATTAACTATCATTAATCGCGCACTGTGTACGTTGTGCTTAAGCGATTAATGTTATAGTTTTATTTTAAAACACAACACGTAACCGAGTTTCATTCTTAACATGCCGTTGGGTTCCCTGTGCTTTGATTGGGCTCCCTGTGGTGAAATTTTGTTTCTAATCCTTCGTCTTAAATTTGCAAGCTCTGTTTTTTTATACATTCCTTATTGTTCTGCCTGAAATAATTCATAAATATAATTTATTAATATTAATTTAAAGTTAGTCTTATGTTATTTTAAAAGTTCTAATGCCTGGGAACTAGCACTTAAACTTCTAACGATTTTCAAAACGGTTTTACATTTTTTGATAATTATGGACTGGAATCACTGTATAATTTGTCAAAAACCAACAGCGGGGTCTTAGCAGTGTCCAACAAATTCCAAACGAAAACATTTAGAGGCAGGTTATTTGTCATTTTCATGAAATATTGAATAATTTGCAAGTTAAATGCCATTCCCTCGACTATACGTCTTGAGTTACTGCTAAGAGATGATAACAAAATTGAATGATCTATTTATTTTTACTATGAACTGTGTATAAAGACCTCACCCAAAATGTAAATCATAGCCAGTTTAACCTATCTACAGATAGGCCAAACGAGCAAAATATAGATATAAAGCTAGAGACCACACTCTGAAGCCTGCATATAGGATGTCATTCCTTCTCTAGTTATCGATTTATTCATAACGTCCATATTTTGGTTGTACGTGTTTGTGCATGTTTGTATCATATGCATATAATAAGTGCTTGTGGTAGTAGATGTTTAACAAGATATTTCATTAAAAAAACGTGTTATATACCAACAAGCTATGTTCATATTACCGACATCCTTTGCAGGCTTCAGAATGTGGACTGTAGCTTTGACCAGTTATGACAACAATTATTAAACTAGGGGTATATGCAGTCTAACAGTGTCTGTTATCGCTCGATAAGATCTACTTCAATGTGTACTAGCTATTTCACAGGATTATTGCCATTTCTCTAAGATCATAAAAAAAACTTAATTTCATTTTATTAAACTAAGTTTCCAATTCGTATAAACTAAACACAATGATTGAAATAAATGATATTAATCTATTAACTATTTGACAGGTTTATTGCTATTAACTTAACCATTATTCTACTTGATAACAATTATTTGTTTCCTGAACAAAACTATGAACGTCAGATATTACCAACGATATCTATATTTATTTTTGAAAGAATTCTGTTGTTAAAAGAGGAGCGATGACCAAACATAACAATTTTTTTTCCTTTTTTCTTTGGCTGTTTAAAAACCAGTATAAATTTTCTGAAAAATAATTATGCACAATGTTGTCACGTGATCTCCCTTACGTACATCAAATACTGTAGCTTTATTGCAAATGTAAATATATCTTAAGGTGCGTCCCAGACGTTTTGTTTTGGTCACACTTCCCTTTTTTAAACCGATCATATAAAATCTTAAAAAAAGACACAACACCCGTTTTAGCGGGTAGCCCCAAATCCAAGAAACTGTTTTTCACATGTATATGTTTTTCACATTGTTCAAAACTTCAATGCAATAGTCTAATATCTGTTAAAATTTCAGATTCATTAATTAAAGCATAATTTTTATATAAGCGGTGAACGTTTAATAAAGAGTCGACGAGCGATAAAAAAAACTACTGGAGTTCGAAGCCGGCTACCGTAAGAAGATGCCCAGTAGTGAAAGTGACGCCATTTCTCCTGCCACATGCTGAAATGTTGCACTTTTACTGATATATTTAGGTGCTTTTTCCATGTCCGAGGCTTATTTCGTTTCATGATGCTGATCCGTTTAATGGGGTCACGTGATCTTTTAATGCAAGTCACCTATTGTACGCGCGAATTGCATTTTAATCATGATAATAATGAAATAATAATGATAGTCTAAAATCTGTTACAAAAGTTTTTTGTACGATTTTACTTCTTGAGCTTCAAATTTTTTTAACTCCCTCCCCCCTCTTCTACCCCTTCCCCCCTCCCCCATACAATGTTGCTACAGGCGAGAATTAACCTTGAAAAGTGCGGGAATCATCTCCAAAACGTTTATTCGTTCGTTAAATATAGTAACATTACATTGGAGGACGGGGGAAGAGGTAAGATCCAAACAAAATTGAGAGAACTATTAGACACCCATAAAAGCGTGCAATATGTAATTGTGCTAGCACATTTGATCAAATTATTGTAGATTGCAAAAATGTCCATCTTTACAGATGTTCTGAAAATAAGTTTATGTTCAATAACATGGAAACTTAGTTGATATAAACATGGCTTGATAATAGCTGAGTTTGAATTATTTTTCATTCAAAAAACGGTGATATATGCCAGAACTTTGTCATGTAAAACGATATAAAACAAATAGAAATTAATTGAAAAATTGTTTATGTATTTTCATTCAAAGCCACCTGTATTACTAAGCCCCACGGAAGTTGGATAACATTGCTTGGTTCCAATTACTTGACAACGAAAATTTTCAATTTTGAAAAGAACATAGCCTAAAATAAAGCAAAGATGAAACAATAACAAACAAAAAATAATATAAAACAATAAAAAAGAAACAAAAAATAATAACAAAGACCACAGCAAGAAAACAATAAATAAATAAATAAATAGCAAACACCGACGCCATTACTGAAGTCTCCATTAGACATTTCAGGAAAGCGAAAGGCGTTAATCATTTGACATAGAAACATAAAATTACTAGTAGTATACAGAATGTGCGCTCAACGCCAGGTGGATCACGGCGGATTGCGGGTCAGTCGAGGTGACGTCATCAGATGGGATACTAAATGATATGTTTCAGGTTGAGTGACCTTATCTTTTTTTGCATGTTGCTATAGCAATAAAACTTGAATGAGAAATCAGGGTATCAAAATTTGATTTGCTTTTATTGATTTTTATTAGATTGTTGGTTGAGGATGAGCTATAGGATACATGACATTTATGCACGATAGTAACCTAGATCGTTGTATAATTTACTAACAAATGAAAATTATTTTACTAACAGATATAAATTAATAAATCATAATATAGGGTTTGTAATATCTGCTTTATTACCTTAAGTGTGGTATTACGCTTTGGCGAAATCCAAAACCCCGATAAATAGATAAAACATTTGTAATCCCGAACGACAGCAACACGCTGATTCTCAAACATGTCAAACGACTTTGACCCAGGCTCGGCTGCTAAGTTTGTTTGTCACGCAACTAAGCTAGTTTCGCCCATCGCTTTAGAGGTTTAGTAACAATCAAGCTTAGCTACCGAGCCTGGGTCAAAGTAGATCGACGTTCGTTTGACATGTTTGTGAATCAACGGGTTGCTGCCTGGTAAGTTCCACAACATCTGACAGAGTCCTTTATGTTAAGGTGAACGTAAAATGTGCGTTTTTTGCGCCATAGAATAATCACGGTAAACGTCATTTTTAATCTCTGATTTTAATACAAATAATATCATTTAAAAAACAAAACTTAGGCATTCTCAGAACACAACAGCCCCAGCTCGTTATGATCCACATCTTGCCTGAGCCGCACAACAACCGTTTCTTTTAACGCAAAAACGGATTTCTCCATTTAATAACGAAAAGAATTGTGGTTAATTATGCACATTTTCGACAGTTCATGGCCCAAACCCCAATTATTTAATAAGCGCCCAGACACCCCTTCAAACGGGACAAAAACTGCACCGATTGCCATCTTTTTAAGTCGTAACTCACTAAAATTGCCTTTGGTGGTTCTGGTATCTACCACAAGACGACCAGGAAAGCATTTCCTTTGTAAAATCGTTTTCCACTTTTTAATTCGTTCAAAAGAGCGTCAACACCACCTAGACAAACTCAATGATGCATGACTAGGGGCTCTTGTAATAGCAAATGACTGAAAAAATCACTGGATATTTAACTGGATTTAAGCTCAATTCAGGATCAAAGTGTTGAAGCAGTGTTGGGCCGTAAGTTAGAAAACTGTTAATGGTTATTATGTATCCCTCGTTAAATAAAGTTATTGTATTGTATTGTATTGTATAGAACTGAACAAACTAAAATCCGCAAGGCGTTCCTGGAAACCTTGAGCCACCGGTAATTCGAAACAACAAATGTTTTCCTGACAAGGCCTTATTGGGAATTGTAATCGATTTTTTGTTTATTTTTCCCATCAAAAATAGTCAAAAACCCAATATTAATTGCCGTCGCCAAAGGGTTAATTGATGTGACTATAGTAATTAGTATTAAGTGTTTGTTAACGCTGAAAGCTGAAAACACCATCTTCAATCTGGCTGTGGAATGACTTACACAAGGACAAACATGCTCCCGAAGATTACAGAAGGCGGGAGGCTATCCGAAGAAGCAAAAATCCAAGACTTTTGTGCGTCTTTACATTTAACTCAAGACGAAGAAAGCAAAGAGAAGCTTGAAGTGAGGTCAGTTTTTGAACAAGTTGATAATGATGGTGTCAGAGGCAGCAGAAAACCTAAAGCAGGACCTTCAATCAATAAACCAACTCGGCACAATTCTACAACGACGGCGAAATTCAAAGATGGGTTCTCCAAAGCGCATGTGTTTAGCGCAGCTAAGGCAACGAGACACAAACAAAATAAACAAGAAATCCAAGAAAATAAACTTATCGATCTCACTAAAATGGATGATGCCAAGAAACTGGCCAATAGATTAATTGAAGATTTACGCGATTACGGCGCCAACAGAATTCAAACTCACTTAAACAGGTTTGAGAATGCAGATCTTACTTTCCCTAAACTGTGGAATAGAGAGAGATTGTTTCATAGCGCTAACAGAAGCGCTCACAACGAACAACGCGTCACAAGGAGTGCCGTAAAAGCGACCAACAGAAGGCTTGCAGCAAATGGAAAACAAGTGGTTTTTGGTGAGAGACAAATGAGCAACGCTTATAGGGGAGATTGTGTACGTCAGTTTGTTACGGGACGTATGTTTTATAGCGAACCGGTTCACTTAAAGCAAGTAAGACATTATGCTGGTAAATTATCATCGTGTCCTAAAATCACGAACATACCGCAACACTCTCGCTATCGCTAATAATGATGAGAATACATATTACAGTGAGTGAAAACACTCAAACCGTCAACATTTTGTGTTTTGTTGTTACTTTTTGACCCACATCCTATGAGCGAATAGATTAGAAATAAGGTTTATAATTATTATAAACACTTAATGTATTTGAACTCACTGCTTCATTTTTAGAGGTTTTGAAGCAGTAGAAGGTTCAGAAAATAATAGCATGAAAAAAGTCTTCACGGTTCGAGTATCCTCAATGTAAATGAATATTTATTATCAATGTTGAAAGTAAACTTATCAAGCGGCTCAAAACTCCATACAAGTCTAATATCTGTTCAAAAGTTCAGATTCAAAAAGTTAATAAAAGCGGTTTGAGATGGCTGGCTTCTTTGGAGAGCTGAAAGCTCGCGCGCGTATCAATTAATGAACATTTGTCATTTGAACATTTGCTTTCAATTAATTAATCTATTGTTCTTGCACTCCTCCTACATTTTCTATCACTTAGCTTTTCCCGCTTCATAGTTATACTTGGTATCTCTCTTAGTCTAACTCTTTAAGGTGATGTTACACGGGACAACTCGCAACCACAAATTGTTCTGGCGTAAAGCATGTCAAACGAGACAACTTTTGACGCAACATTTGCTGACAACAGGGTATTACACGGGTCAACTTCTAGCGCAACGTCGTGATGGCAATAGTCTCCGCGCGGCCACATTTGTAAACAAAGATGGCGGTTGAGCAGTGGGCTATTTGTCTCAATGCAAACTTTGTTTTGATGTTCTTATTGGCCGATAGGTTTGAAGGTGATAACGAAGAGCGACCAAAGAAGAAAGCCATTGCCGTGTGGACAAGGGAATGGCTTAAAAGGCGCGAGAAAAGAGGGGCTTTTCAAGTTGTTGAGAAGCTTATGTTGCGCAGAAAATTGACGGCGAGCGTGCTACACGGATCAACTTGCAACAACTGAATTCGTCATATTTGTTGTAGCTAGGTTTTTGGTGGTCTTAATTTCCTCCATGATCCGTTCCTCTCTGCTCTTGTATATCCATCCATCTTGTTTACAATTTCAGTGTAAACGCATAGATATTTTAATATGCGGTCTAAGTATTCATTATTATTATTAATTATTATAGGGCTAAATACATTGAGACGTTAAACAAGTGTTTATTGCTTTTAATGATAATAATAAATCATTCTCATACGTATATACATAACTAAAAGCTAAAAGCAGTCTAAATTGATAGACACGGTACAGGACGAATTTTGACCGTGCTGTTCACACGGAATCGATCAATATTTTCGTTCTGTTTAGGCAAGACCATTAGAACTGGCCAATTGTAAGTTTTGTCAGTGGGCCGGCTAAAGAATCGACCGGTACCGTGTAAACGTAGCCTGAGACGCTAAAAAGCGGTTTTTTTAATGATTATAATAATAAACCATTCTTATTTCTTATACGTATACACCTATTTCAATTAACCTTGTCCATCTGAAATGGTTGATCTGAGACCGATAGGAATTGTGGGAGCTCGTTAAACTGCAAATACACTATTATAATCACGCTTGAATATTAATGTTTACTTCTGAAATACTGTTATCTGTAATTGAGCACCATTCAAGTGTGATTAAGACAGTGTATTTGAAATTGAATGAACTCCTACAAATCCTATCGGTCTCAGATCAACCATTCCAGATGGACAACGTGAATTGAAATATGTGTATACATATCTAAAAGCTAAAAGCAGTCTAAATATATTAAGACGCTAAAAAGTTTTTTTTTTTTAATGATTATAATAAATCGTTCAGATTTCTTGTACGTTTATACATATCTAAAAGCGTAAAGCAGTCTAAATATATTGAGACGCTAAAAAGTGTTTTTTTAATGATTATAATAAATCATTCAGATTTCTTGTACATATCTAAAAAGCTAAAAGCAGTCTAAATACATTGAGACGTTAAAAAGTGTTTTTTTTTTAAATGATTATAATAAATCGTTCAGATTCCTTGTACGTTAATATATATCTAAAAGCTAAAAGCAGTCTAAATATATTAAGACGCTAAAAAGTTTTTTTTAATGATTATAATAAATCATTCAGATTTCTTGTACGTTTATACATATCTAAAAGCTAAAAGCAGTCTAAATATATTGAGACGCTAAAAAGTGTTTTTTTTAATGATTATAATAAATCGTTCAGATTCCTTGTACGTTAATACATATCTAAAAGCTAAAAGCAGTCTAAATATATGAAGACACTAAAAAGTTTTTTTTAATGATTATAATAAATCATTCAGATTTCTTGTACGTTTATACATATCTAAAAGCTAAAAGCAGTCTAAATATATTAAGACGCTAAAAAGTGTTTTTTAATGATTATAATAAACCATTCAGATTTCTTGTACGTATATACATTTATCATATGACCCGTATTTTGACCGGCGCGCGCTTTAAGAAAACCTTCGGAAAAATTCACGTGATGGGGTCCGTACGGCATTTTCCATCTGGTCCGTACATATACGTTATTGACCGAGCGTGCGGTCCGGATAGAAGGATATTTGGTCGAGTTCTTTTTTTTCGCGATTGTACGGACCAAGCCGAAGGCGCGGTCCGTGCCGCGAAAAAAAGAACGAAACCAAATATCCTCCTATCCGGACCGAACAAGCTCGGTCAATAACTTATTTATTATATGGCCGACCAGAAATTTAAGAAACGTAATCGTGATATTAAGATTAAAGGCTTTTGTATACAGTCTGAAAACATGTTGACGATCGTTTGTTTACATCAAAAAGCAACTTATCTGTCACACACGTCAAAAACAATTTCAAATTCGCTATCTGATTGGTTCTCCAGTTTGAGTTGCTAAATTTGATTGGCTTAAACTTTGACATGAGCTGTCACTGTTTAGAAAGATCATTTTCAGCAGGATTTTCAGTGAAGTTCACAAGTAAAGTTATTGTAAAAAGATAAAATATGGAGTCTGCTTACAAAATAACTCATAGGAAAAGACAATACTCGATCAAGGAGGAGATTAATATTACCAAAAGACCTGAGAAGTGACAAACTATATCATCTTCTTCATTGCTCACTATTAGTCGTTGTTTGCGAAGTGGTTGTCTAGTAGTTGGCGGCCATGTGCTTTCATTGAATGATCCATTTCTGCACAAACTGTAAGTTTACCATACATTTTTTGAGCTTGACTCCATGGAGAACAGCTTGATGCCTAATAAAAGGATTGGATTTGCTTGATTCATTATTAAAAACAGACCGATGTCGAGCGACTCGACCGAAGACAAGCTAGTTCCCGCTTCGTTGATATACTTCAGATAAAGTTGATTTCTATGCATGAAAACTCTTCAGACGACTTAAACTCACCTCGTTTAAAAATGTTAGTGTTGGGAACATGGATACTTCAGTCCTTCTGTATGTTTTTTCTGTCAGTAAAAAGTGGGATATACTGGACGAGTGTTATCATTTTTTTCCTTTGACAAAGAAAAAGGTTCGGCTCTCGATAATTTCAAGGTATGCTTTGTTTTTCTCATTTCAGGCAGAAAAATGTTTGACAGACTAGTATGTCTATTCCTTTTTATATTTTTTTTCTGTACTTTTTCGGCTATTATATATTTTTCCTTTAAAGATGGCCATTTCTCGTAAAATGTTTGAAGTTTAGTAACAGCTATTTCTTCTAGCTTTTCTCTAGAAAAGTCTATACTGTGATCTTAAATTCTGTTGTTCTTTTGTTCCTTTATGCCTACTTTTAGTTGCATCAAACGAAAATGCTACATTAAAAAGAAGAATAACAAAATAACAACCGAAAAACTAAGATAAAAAAGTGCAATTCCTGAGCGGTCCGACCGGGCCAAAATATCGGTCCGGACTGCAGGATTCCGACCGCTCGGAGAACCAATCAGCTTTTTCCTTTTTTCTTCGGACCGGCCAGCCATATAATAAAAACACGTACGGACCAGCTACTCAAAATATTACAAAAAATGGCGCGCGCCTGGCAAAATATACGGATCATATGATAAAAAACTTATTGACTGAGTTAGGTCGGGCCGTACGGAAAAGTTTTTGGCTCGTGGTCATTCGCTGCGCTCGGTCCCTACGTCATGACCGCGAGCCAAATATTTTCCCGTACGGCCCTCTCACTCAGTCAATAAGTACTTAATCTAGAAGCTAAAAGTAGTCTAAATACATTAAGACGCTAAAAAGAGTTTTTTTTTAATGATTATAATAAATCGTTCAGGTTTCTTGTACGTATATACATATCTAAAAGCTAAAAGCAGTCTAAATACATTAAGACGCTAAAAAGTGTTTTTTTAATGATTATAATAAATCATTCAGATTTCTTGTACGTTTATACATATCTAAAAGCGAAAAGCAGTCTAAATATATTGAGACGCTAAAAAGTGTTTTTTTAATGATTATAATAAATCGTTCAGGTTTCTTGTACGTTTATACATATCTAAAAGCGAAAAGCAGTCTAAATATATTGAGACGCTAAAAAGTGTTTTTTTTAATGATTATAATAAATCGTTCAGGTTTCTTGTACATATATACATATCTAAAAGCTAAAAGCAGTCTAAATATCTCAAAAATGGCTCGTTATGGGTGCTCGACGGACGGTTTTGAAAATGACTCCAAAAGTTACGTATAAATTAACTCAGATACTGATTTCAGACCCTAGAAGGTACGACCACATTCAAACATTTTTCAATATGTATAATCTTAAGTTCCAAAAACTGCCCCTAAAAGGTACGGTGCCCGTTCGAAACCCTAAAAGGTACGCGAGGGTCTTTACTTATTTTCGACCCTAAAAGGTCCGTCGAGCACCCCTATCCATTTTTTAAGGGAACCCCCCCTGGGCTAAATATATTGAGAAGCATAAAAAGATAATAATAAATCATTCAGATTTCCTGTACGTTTATATATATCTAAAAGCAGTCTAAATATCTTGATACGCTTCATCGGAAAAGACGTGTTAACATTTGGTCAGCTATAAACCCGCTATACGTCACGTTTCAATACGCCTAGTCAAAATGGTAGAAATAAGGCCACAAAATCGTGGTTTTTCGATCTTTTCTCAAAATATTTGCAGAAAAGTAAAAAAAGTAGCCATGGATACAGCTACCTCAATCTTTTGTTGACCTTATCAAATGATTTTGATCTACTTTCCGTTCAAAAAGTACACGTACTTTTGGGGGTTGAAAGTTAACGGTTTGATCACTTTTACAAGAGAGATTGTGCGACTATTCTCATGTCAAGTTACAATATGGGCTATATTTAAAATTAAACAAACCCTTTCAAAAAAGTAGCCATGGATTCGAAAACACCATTCTTTAACGGACATTTTGGTGTGTAATACATGACTATGCGTGGAAAAAAACCACCGTACTTTTCAAGATTTCTGATTGTTATAGCTGTAATCTCTTGGTCATTCTCTTATAAGACTCTAATTCAAAATCGAGCGGACAGTAGAGCCTCGAGAAGTCTTTGAATGATATATATTATTTTGTCGCCGGTTATAAGTCGTCTGAGTATATATAATCATATTGTGCTGTGAAAGGCTTCTCTGGATGTTCAATTGTTTTTAAAAGCGGGTTTCTACTTGCAAATATCAAATGTTCACAATCACGGTGATATGTTTTCCGAGGAAAGATTTTAGTAAATCTTTCAGATTTTTTTGTTCGTTTATACATATCTAGAAGCTACAAAAGCAGTCTAAATATATTAAGACGCTAAAAAGGTTTTTTTAATGATAATAATAAATCAATATCATTCATATTTCTTGTACGTCTTTGATATACATATCTTAAAGACATAAGCAGTCGTTTTGTGTGCAGTTAGTTTATGGGACGAGAGGAGTACCATTAAATCATAAATTGTACTCTGCAGAGTACCAATTAGTTTTTCAGAATACTATAAATGAAAAATCTAACGAAATTCTTGTACAGTTTGTAATTAATAGATACTCGGGATGTTTTGGAAGTTATCAATTTGGACTCGCCAACAAGGCCTGATCAATTTTGAAAACTTTCAAAACATCGCTCGTACCTATTAATTACGAATTGTACTCAAGATCGCACGATTTCCTATACTAATTATAAATTATAAATACTACTTTTAGCACTTATAGTTTTAATACTTCTTATCATATATACACCTACTTGCAATAAGGTTGTCATACAAAAATATACATTTGTTATAAAGAAAATAGAACATTTGTGATTTAGTACGATAGGAATTGATTAAAAGACAAAAGAAGATCACTCAAGCTGAACTCTCTCTTTTGTCTTTTAATTAATTCCTTTCGCACTAAATCACAAATGTTCTATTTTCTTTGTGACAAATGTTCTATTTTGTATGACAACCTTACTGCAATTAGGTGTATATATATACGTGATTATTTATCATTTTGTGTAAAATCACGTTTTTAAGAACTTAAAGGGTTTGCAAACCTTTGATTATTTTTAATAAATCATGATTAGATATTTCGGTCTATGAACAAGGACCGTCGCTAAGTAGTGTATTTACAAGGTTTGTGTATTCTAAATACTAAAACTCTAAATTTATTTGAACTGAAACCAAACAAAACTGTTGAGCAAACTGTTAGAAGTGAAAGATTCACTTGTAGGACGTAACTAACAATGACCTGGTCATCAGAGACTTGCATTGTTATGAGAATATGAATATCGTAGACATTTTGTAATGGTAAACACAGCGGTCAAACGAATACGCATGCGTGGCAAAATTTTTACAACGGTAAATTTTCCATTGTAAACATTAGGAATTTCGGACTACAGTGTTTGAAATCGATTTATTAGAAATTCCCTGAATATATAACCTTGAATTTTCGTTTACAAAATCTTTGTTATATTTTGAAGCTACCATTGATTTACGCTTTTGTATTTTCGTCTCCTCCATAGTATTTATTGAGTCCGTACGAATGTCAGATTTGTGTGCTTGTTCATTTTGCTTGTTGTTTTTTTTCGCGCATGCGTGGTCGTTTGGCCGCTGTGTTGTGTTAGTATATTAAAGAGACTATTTAAATACACTAACCTGTATTATCTTTGTATTATCGATCAGCTACTGAGTCTTTTAAATCTCATGCCTGTTGTTATTATGTGTGCGCAGAGTTGTGTGCTAAAATATTTAACTTAGAGGTAGTGAGTCTGAGTGTGAGTCTCCCCAGTTAGTCACTCTGGCTAAACACATTGTGACGTTAAAAAGTGATTTATTTATGTATGTTATCAGTATTTGTGTTTTGAAAACGCCAACCTTACTTACTGCGTCTTTTAAATCTCATGCATGTTGTTTTAGGTTGCTACTCATAATACCTCATGGTATTCTCAACATTTGTGTTTGGAAAACACCAACCTTAAGATAACTATGACGTCACATCAAAACATTCTATTGTCTTAAAGCTAAGGATCATGGACGCCAGTGGGGGACAGATTCATAACAACAATACGAGCTGAGAATACACAATAAAATTGCATTTACATGACGGAGAGGAAAGAAATGACAACAAAATGCCATAAATATGAAAGTATAGACATAGACACATGACATACATAAAAACTAGATAATAGGAAGCTCAATTTTCAAAGAGAAGGAAGATTTAGTTGAAATTGCCATTGTTTTCGGCGATTCTATCCCCCACTGTAAACAAATTGTGACGTCATAATGAAATAGGGCAATCGAATTAGATGTGTTTAGTTATTTAAATGGCGTACACTTTTAATGTATTTCGGGGTAATAGCGTATTCAACCTGCACTACAATATCGCATAAAACAATCTGGAGTGGATGCTAACTCATAAATATAAAATTTACCACAATTGCGAACACGGATTTTTCGTTGATATAAACAGCAGTTTGAACCAGAGTATGAATCATAGGTAAAACAGACCTTTCTTGATACAATCCCTTGCTCTACGGTAGGATGCGGGTCTGATAACCATCCCGGCACATAGGTATTACACCGGTAGTATGGTACACAAGTAGACGCCATCATATTCCCGATAGCACTGGAGAATCGGTACCATTTTGTTTCAATGGTACCATCGCAGACTTTGGAGATGGTCTCAAACGTAGACTTTCGTGTGGCGTCTGTAAGCATGGTGTAGTTAGAGCATTCTGTGCCTAATAGAACAACAGATAAAAAGATACAATGAGTCTTATTTTATATAAAGAGCATAGTACACTTTGCGGCAGCAACTTAAAAGAAGCAACAACATCAACCATCAACATTGTTATTGGCTGTATTTACTTTCCTGCCGTCAAATAATTATCAAGACCAATTTATAAAGGATGGAAATGTAATTATTTTACCGCACTTTTATTTATAATAAATACTAGTGCACCTAAAGTCTGTCTGATCAACATTTTAAAATAAATATATGGATTATTTAAGCATTTTTATGAAGAAAAATATTGATTCGAATAAATTGCTGATTTTTAATTCGAGTTTGCGGGTGATCAAGAACAATTGTCATACGACCGAACTTTGACTGTGGGATCCTGGGGGCTATTTGGGACGTATATGTAGGCATGCCAATCTCAAGCTACTTAAGGCCTGGGTCGGCAGTCAAATATCGGTCTGGGTCGGCAGTAAAAATGATTATTCCACGGTTCCAAACTAACAAAATTGATTCAAATCGGGCACACAGATAGCCATTAATCGAATGAAGGACCTTACATTATAAGTTTGCTGTTTTGGAGGTCAAGTGACCAGAAAAGTGATTTATTGGGACAAAATTGTTTTGTTTTTTTCCGGTTGCGAGTCTCATCAAACTCCTTAAACAAATACAAGGGATGCACTTCAATACTGGGTCCCTACAATGATCTATCTGGCGATCTTGACTATAGTGTTCTGTTAAGGAGATATTATAAAAAATAGGTCACGTGACCTAAGTCAATTTGTATATTTCTCCAAATAACTCCACATCCCATAAGTGAAAACCAGATCGCCATGCAAACTTATATAGAGGTAGCTGACCTTAAACTATTCAACTAAATATTTCCTTTCTTTAAGTAAAGCTCGGGGCCGAAAAGGGAAAAAACGTATTTCTGACGTAATTGGTCACGTGACTACTATGTATTGAAAAAATTAAGTTAAGGTCACAAAAGTCACTAATATCTATCATTGTGCCAAGTTCATTTCCAGAAATCAGGGACAAAATGGCGGATAATCTAATTAATATTCATACATTTCTAGCTTTTAAAATGGCCGGCCGATACAGAGATTTGTACGGAAGGCTTGTCTATAAGTTTGATAAAATTAAATCGGCTTATCGTTTTTATTTTGTGGTGTTCTAGAAACACGGAGTTGTTCTTCATAAACAATTTGGAGTGACTAAATGTACAAAAAATTGTGTTTTCCTTCCGTTAACGTTAAAAATTGCTTATTATTATCAATGGCTTTTTGCTAATTAATTCTATACAACCCTTGTAATCTTCTGAATAATTAACCCCATTCAAAGTTCAAAATTTCCCTACACAAAAAACATAGTCAAAATTGGGTGTTCCGGAACGATTATTTAGATATCAGTTGTTTCACTTAGCTGTTTCAAAGGCCATTAATGCTTCGTTTTCTTCGGTCAAAAAGCAATCAAAATTCCAGTATTTTCAACTTCAGAGCATACCAAAGCTATTCAAATACCATTGACAAGAATGCACTGTTTGGTACGAAACGAAAACACCTCTATTGTGTTTACCTCCCGAGTCTTTATTTGAATTATAGTTAGAAACCAGTAAACAATGGTGGTATTCCTGTGGATTAGAGTAAATCTCGTGCGAATATTTAAAACTTTATCGTTTATATTTATATTTATATATTTATATATACATTATAATTAATTTATTGTATTTTTTTTTTACTGTAAAATGTTATATTTAATTTTAATTTAATGAGCAATAAAATTTGATTTGATTTGATTTGATTTGATTATATTTAAAACTTTATCGTTAATATCTAAAATTAAACTTTATCGTTAATATTTAAAACTTTAGTGTTAATATTTAAAACTTTATCGCGCGATATTTGTGCGCGCGATAAAGTTTTAAATATTCGCGCGATAAAGTTATAAAGATTAACGATAAATTAACGATTTCTGTGTACGGCAATTTTGAACTTTTATTGTGGATAATTATTAGGACGATTACAAGGGATGTATGGAGTTAATCAGCAAAAAAACATTGATAATAATAAGCCATTTTGACCGAGGAAACATTATTTTGGACTTTTATTCACTCCAAGTTGTTTATGAAGAACACTAGACAAATAAAACGATAAGCAAATTTAATTCTATCCAACTTTTAGATAGGCCTGGCCATACAAATCTCTCTATCGGCTGACCATTTTAAAGGCCAGAAATGTATGAATACTAATTAGATTATTCGCCATTTTGTCCCTGATTTCTGGTAATGTTGGATATTGTCTTGCAGATCTTTATGCCATAACATACAAAATGGGTTTATCAGATATAAGTATAAAACCCAGGTCTTAAGTAGCTTGAGGTGTTTACAAAACAAGAAAAGGCACTGTTTTCACACTATAAGAACGTTCCAAGTTTTTGATGAAAAAAGATTATTATATTTACTGAAAGTCTAAAAATAAGTTCCTTATTTAATCCAAGATGTCGTCATACTATTCTTCTTTGAATCCTCTCCAAAATTCGGACTTTTCCGACTACGAAGTACAAGTAGAAGAGGAAGGTGAGATCTTCGATACTAGTCTTGCTAGTGCAACAAATAACAACGACGATGCAAGTACAGCTTCGTTTGTTTATAGCGAAGAGCCGGCCGGTAGCTATAACGAAACATGGGTTGCAAAATACGAGAAATAACAGAGGGAAGCAGAAGAGTTCGAAAAAGAAATCAATTTTTGAAAATAGTTCGCTATTTTTTATATTTAAATTAATTCTGTGAGTAGAATTACAAACAATTGTTTTGTTTATCGCTTGTGAATTCTAAAGTCTAATTACACGAGTTTCGAAAATTAGCACGCGTTTTTAGGGTAAAATTATTTCGCCAAATGTAACTGTTTACTTTTTGCGCAACACCGCATTGCAGATATAATCGGGCTGAATGCTAAAACGTTTTGTGGTTTGCTGAGCAGGCTCAGTTACAAAATATTTACTTAGAAGGAATGCATGGTGAATAGACCACTCTCGTGTTATCTAGCACCGCTGTACCGAAAATATATATAAAAAAAAATATAAATGTGTTTTCTTTTGTTTAGCGATAAAAATGTTCGTGCTTGCTTTGGATTTGTGAATAATTTGACAACAAATCGAGGCTTACATGGATGTTTTTTATGTTCATTGATAATGTCTGTGACGAATTGATGTACTTCCCCTTGCTAATAAAATAATAAAGTTGGACACTATCTGCACAACCTCAATTCCAATCCAGTCAGTGGTAAGGGTCATTTTTACTCTGATTTTTTTGTATCTGTGCGTACCTTTTAGGGGTCATTTTCAAAACCTCCTCCGATCACCCCTACCACTTGGACAAAGGGAGTACCCCCCCCCCCCCCGGGCACAAGGTATTGAGCAATGAAGCGAAAATTAACTCGTAATAAAACGACTACGAAAATCGCCATTTTGTTCGTCAAGACATGATCCGGCACAGAAAAGCCGTTTATCGCGCAGTATGGCCTGGGCATGATTTAGAAATTAATCCTGACCGGGAAGGCGTGGGTGAGCTAAATGACATGGTCAGCGAACAATGAACGAATAGGTCTGACCTCCCGGTCATGGTTAACTTTCAAATAGACTGCCTCGGCAAGTGTGCTTAAAAATGGAAAGATTTAAAAAAGCCTTATACCTGTCATATTACAATATGCCTGTTCGCTATTACCATGCTTGACCCAGTATAAACCGCTGACCACAAAGGTTGATAAATCATTGATTTGTTGACAAGATTCCGCAGGGTTTTCTGAGTCACTGCCAATAGACACTGCAACAACATAAAAAATAAACGTGAACCGGTGAAGCGTTAGCATAAGTTGGACAATTTCCCATCAGATTCTTTATGTTATGCTTTCTTATTGTTATTTTGTTAAAAACATGTACGGGACGTGACGTGACACACTTTGGCCGATGGCACAACAAATTTCAATCATAATATTTTCAACTAATGCTCTAATTTCGTATTTTACAATTTTATAAAGAAAAGTGCTAACTTTCATCTTGGTGTCTTCCGGATAGCTATAGCGCTACACACTTATAGACCAATCCAGCTCGCATATAATTGTAAATATATTCATATTTTCCAGTTCGAGTGAGCGCGCTCTTATAAATTATAACTCACGGTATCCTGATCAAATCTGTAGCAGTTTTTAGTGGCTAAGATTTAAAATTAAAATTTATAAAAAGCCAGACCATTACGCAATCCCTTCAACTTAATAACAAGAGAAAGTTGCACTAAATACCTTGATACTTTATAAAGAAACCAGACCTTGTTGCTGCAGCATCTGTAGTGAAAGTTATGTATAGCTGGTTTGACGTGCTGGTGATTGGCAATGGAGTATAGGTTCCAGCTAATTCACCAAGAGATGGCGAGGAGGTTGATCCACCATCGTAGACTTTTACTTTATCACAGCATGACTCAGTTGAAAATCTTTCAAATAAAATTGAGATAGTCGCGTTGAACGTGAGTTGAAGAGTCAGGGAGCATTGTTGGTTGTTATCGTAGTTGCCTGGGTAACCTGGTGATGTGAATCGACCACTGTAGCTATCGATTCTTGAATAGCTGCATGGTCCAGTGAGCTGAACCTTGAAACCTGTCATTAGAAAAAAAATTATTAACTATTTACTGGTATTATTATGCAGTGACAAACATATAATGCAGGATAAAAATTATAACCTCTAATGCTCGCTAGAGGCTATGACAACATATTCGCGACGATATTTTAATATTACAAGCAACTTATGAGTGTTAACATATTACGCAAAAAAACGTTTCAGTTTTGTTCTTTCTATAAATCTAGGAATTCTTTTGAGGACATTCTAAACATAAACTGTTTTTCCTCTTCTGTTGCAGCTATCCAACCTATCTAGCAACTACTAAAAATTGTAAACAGATAATACAAATCTGTCACGTAAAATATATATGTGTCTATAATAGTATATTTTAAAACCGTTATTAAGAGTGAATGGTCGGATAACAGGGGTAATCGATGTAGATGTGGTATGATCGTCCGGGTTTGTCGATTACAGTGACTATATTGTGATTGTCAAGTGCTGCTAGATATTGATAATATGAATCAATCATGTAAACCAAAAATGTCATCAACACGTGATGTTAACAGTAAAATAAAATAAATTAGTGTATGATAAGATAACTTTATTGGCATGACCTATGAATTTACAGGTATTGCTAAAGTATTGTGATATAACATAAACTCTCTATGTAATTACAAATTAATTGAATTACAATAGTTGACCAACTGAATCAAATTTATCCTGAATAAATTTATGTCATTTGTTAACATCATTTTGCGTTTAATTTTGCTCTTTCTAA
Source organism: Metridium senile (assembly GCA_949775045.1). Lineage (NCBI taxonomy): Eukaryota > Metazoa > Cnidaria > Anthozoa > Actiniaria > Metridiidae > Metridium > Metridium senile. Next base: position 15,634,642 of record OX459101.1, on the reverse strand, counting down.
GTTCAAAAGCTTTCAAAATGAAATTAGACACATAATAAACAGCTTGATTTTTAGAACTTAGTAAAGTTGAAATATCTAAATTATTTATATCTATTAGGTCATTTAACTCAGTTAATTTACTGCATAGATTTGATCGTAAATTTGAAATACAGAGAACATAAAATGGCTCGAAATTGTAAAAATGGGTTTTAAGAGCTGAAATTTTGCTTAAATAATCTTCAATATCTAAACAATTATTGTGTAAAGTATTTTTCCGATAGTCCAAAGAAAAGTATTAAAAATTAACGGTTATTTTCCGTCCGCCATTGTTTTGCTTGTATCATGAATCCGGCTCAAGAGGATTGGGTCGAGTCAGGAAATGACATCATACCCGCAACACATAACAAACACTCGTGGCTAATATACATGTAAATCTGCTTGGAAAGTTGAAAAACTTCTGTTTTAACCGAAAAATGTCTTGGTGCTGCGAAGTGTATGGCTTCAGGAGTGTTGTAGACAAAGCATCTAGTATTTCTGTGCACATTTCTTCCTTAAAACTGAGGCTGATTCAGACAAATAGAAGAGATTTTTGCGCGTCCAACGAGCAAACTTCATCCTTCGGGATTATTTGGGGTTTGTTCAAAACATTTTGGATAAAAATAAGTCTGTAAGGCTATACATTTCAGAGGACAACAACAAAGGCTTGTAACGGGGGCAATCCCAACAATTTGGGTTTTTGAACAGACCGATACACAGCAGTGTTGAGTGCAAGAAGCTGGCGTCAGGTAAGCGAAATATTATTCGAACTGACCAAGCCATGTTCAATCAAGATCGTTGATTTCACTTCTTCTTTTTCGAATTAATATGAAATAAGTGTTGCAGCAAAAAACTATTTAAGACTTTAAAAATAGATCAATTCACTTTGGTTATATGCTATGAATTGGAATATTGTTTTATTGAAATATTTTGCATCGTTTACGAGTGCACTCATTGACAGTGCTTAGTTTTTTCCGGTCGCGTTAATTATTTATGTAACTTCTTTGAATAGTCGATGTATATAATGTAAAAGATGTTATAAAAGACTTAGCTAGATATTATTTACCGCTCGATTGGCTTTAAAAAGACTATTAGAATGATTCAGGACTGATCTAAGCTCGAAACTGTTGTTTGTTTCGTATCCGGTCGTATCGTTTTGTTTGAGTTGACATGCGATCCCAGCTTGACTCTCGCTGACCTATTTATACTGTGGATTGATAGTTATGTCAGAAACTCTATTTACAAATATTATGTGCTATGTTCGAAATGATATATGTTCTTATGTTCGCTGCAATTTTAGAGCAGCTAATTCATCCTTTAGCCGGCCCGGTTAGACTATAGCATTTGTTTACGTGATGCACAGACTTGCGTGACTTGAATTACTTTGACGAATTTCAACCTAAACCATCATTTGTAAACTGACTAACTATAATACAGTTGGACTCCAAAGATGACACTTCTCTTGTATATAAACGAACAATAAACATGCTTTCATCTGATCGGTAAAAATATTTTCAAGTTTTACGTTCCAGGAGCATTTCAAGGCTTCAAACTTTGCCAATTTTTCATGGTTTGCGAGACATTTGGTCACATTAAAAAATACATGAAAAATTAATCCTTCGTCTTATGTCGTAATAAAGGTCAAGTAATAATGCCGAAGAAAGTATTGATACTTATGAGAGCCGTGAATTTTCCTTGTTTAATAAATTCGAGTTATTTCACTCTACTTGACTTTGTTTGATTTTGTACAGGAAGCCGTATAATACATCTTCTTCTTTAATAGATAAAACTGGCTTCAAATCTTCATTATATCCCAAATTGAACATTCCCAGGGCTCTCCATTGAACAGCAATATACAAGGGGCTTTTAAAAATACCCTTAGAGCTGATTTTTCCGCTGTAGAGAACAAGTATTGACTAGAAAACTTTAGTAAATTCTCTAAAGAAATGTACGGTGAAATGGAGACTAATTAATATTCGTTGCGTGTATGACGTCATACGGCGAGCCGCTGTACTCAATGATTTTTTGACCGTGAGACAAACAAATCAATGGCGGACGAAAACGTAACCGTAAATATTTAATACTTTCCTTTGGACTATCGAACTAAAACTTTATACAATGATTATTTAGGTATTGAAGATTATTAAAGCAAAGTTTCAGCTCTTAAAACCCAGTATTTGCCATTTTACAATTTCGAGCCATTTTCGTCCAAGTACCCCTTTAATTTTGTGAGATATCTTCATTGATCAAAGTTTTGTATAGTATTCAAGTAATCTTCTGATTCATAGGTTTTCTTTATTGACTTATATACTTCTAATTTTCTTGATTCTACTAATATAGATTTCCATGCCTTAATATAATGTTTTTTCATTAATTCGTTATAGCCTTGAAGAGTGACGTTAGTAATGGGATTAATTAGTCTGTTTGAAACGTCTTTGTTGTACGATCTTGACATTGAAAGTAGATGCGTATGATAACAAGGTTTATCAGGTTTCTCGTGTAAACATTTTGACATGAAAAACTCTTGTATAGCGAAAAAAGAATCGGGCAGGCTAACTAGATGATTAAAATATTTAAGTATCAATCTGTCGATCAATATTTTAAAGGGAAATCTACCTAATTCAGCCCGGCAGGCTATCTTTGAGGCCTTACTACTAACTCCTAAATAATATTTACAAAAACGCAAATTTACTTTTTCTATTTGTCTTTTCTCCCACTTCTCAAAATCATGTTTTCGATAAACTCCCCATACTTCACTAGCATACGTAAGGATTGGAGATACCATACAATCAAAAAGATTAAATATTGGCCTTTTGTGCTTTAAGTTTTGTAAAATTAACTGTGCGATTGATCCTAAAGAAAGCATGTAAAGCTTTTTATCTCGATTGAAGTAAATAGGCGTCAAAGTTACCAGTTGAAGTTAACTTTACACCTAAATAAGGTTCAAAGTGGATTGTTTTGTAACGTATATATGAGATATATAGTTATGAAAGTAAAGAGTTCGTATTACAAGCGATGAGTGTGTCCACCAAATCGCTAAAACAGTCATTTTTATCCCTTCATTAAGGTAGTTTCGGATACTTGGATTTCTTACATGAATTTTTTTATAAATCCTGTCATTTATAGTTCATTGTTAGACAAGTCAAAAAACGTGAAAAAATATTGGGGTCACCGTATTGGTTATAGAGTTATAAGATATAGTAAGAGTAGGTATTTGCAATAATTTGCGGTGATTTGCTCAAAAGTACCTATTCAAAGCAGTCAAGAGAATGCGAACGTATTCTGCTAGGAAATACATAAGATTATATCAAACGATAGATCTAAGGGTTATCTAACATTTCCTGTCATAAAAATCATTGAATCATTTCCAAATATGGGTATAAGTGAGCCATAGAAGCACAATTCTACGCCAATTACTTACCCTACATGTGTGTAGAGTTGCAGCATTTGTAAAATTTCAGAAAATCAATACATGAATATTTTATTTTTTATTCTAAATCGTAAGAATAGTAAATGCAGTCTTGAATAAAAAAAAAATTAGGGGTCACCGTACTAATAGGCGAGTTATAAGCAATCGAATCCATTTTTTTGTCAAAATACACGGTAACGGTCCGCGCGGGACTGGGTTCTAATACTTTAAACAGCTGCTTGAAACTTTTCAAATATTCCTTGTCATCTCCAGAAACCCTAAGACCTATTTTGTATTAGTTTTACGACTAAAGACGTCAAAATTATATTTTATCTATTCATTTTTACAAAGTTGTAATTTTTTTGTTTTGGGACAAAACAGCGACCATGTCAAGTAGTGAAAATCTGAGCATGTTTCGAAAAATGTCCCATTTTACGTCATTACCTCCAAAGTTGCATGACATGGCATAATACTTTCTTAAGTTATAGATAAGGATTAAAATTAAGATATTATTTAGATAAATTTTCACAAAAACACCAATAAATGATGAAAAACGAGATGCGCGAAATGGATGCGCAGTGGAAAGAGTCCGAAACTACCTTCACAGTGGTGTTGATGTCTGACATTTCAAAAACCTGAGCGGAAGTCAGTTTCAGAGTAAAGAAACGAAAAGACAGTTGTGGTATTTATATGCCTGGTTCAGTCGGTAATGTTGTTGTCGGTGCGTAGGTAGGTGTTAGTCATTGTATTAGCGGAATCCTTGAAGTTGTGAATGAGTGTATTGTAATTGCTAACGAAAATATTATTGAAATCGTTATTCCTGATGTTAGCTATACAGCTATTTCAAAAAACGTAGAATACTGCATACTGCATACTGAATAGTGCATTGCAAGACCGAGATGCATTTTGGGTCATGTAATATTGTTTAAATTAAAATATATAAAATTAGTTATTTTATTCTTAGTGAATTCCATTCAAAACAATATACGAGCTAGTTATGGGGGGTAAATATCGCTGTATATTTATGTTTTATTTAACATTATTGAGACCCACAATGCCCTTGGGTCTTGGAATGTTCTATTCAGTTTTCGACGCTTTTCTAAAATAGCTGTATACAATTATTGGTAATGCAGATTTTGCATTTTTTGTTAATGAAAAGCATATTTTATAGATCTGGTAATTAAGAGAAAGTCATATTACACATGACCCAGGATATTTGAACCATAGGAAAATTAATTCAACGCTTATTTTCCTAAACACAAAAATAAAAAACAAATGATATTAATTTTTCAACTGATTTTGATTTTAAAATTTAAAAGAACACCAATTAAAACCCAGCAATTAGTACCAAGCAATTGACATGTGAACTATATATTGGGGTCGCTGGATGTTGAGTCATAATAACGTTTATATAAATCCTCAAATGTATGCTTTTTGTGGTTTGATATCTGGAGAATATATAATTGAAAATATATGTCGATCGTTAGGCAGTCAATCACATTACATGACATTACTTAGTTTGACCATAGTTAATAGAGGCTATGGAACACGGCAGACTTCAAAGGAGCAACGTGACCCTAAGATTGCACACCAAGTCCCAAAATGGCGAATTGCTACAGTGAATGTGCTTGAGCATTGAATTGTATCGCCAAACATTTGTGTTTTCTGGATTAAATAATGTTTGAGTTCCATTTAAAGACATACTCTTGATATGCCTGGTAGAAACTAAGCCGTTTTTTGTTGCATTTTGTCAAAATTCGAAGTACGAGATAATGGCTCAGTGAGCTAAATAAAACAAGAAAAGAAGAATAGATACACAAATTAATGAGACAAGTTAAGAATTAATTATTATATGTGAAAATGGTGTTGATCCTTGATACATTGAATTATGTAAGCAAAACATTGCCCGGGATTGTTTTGTCTGAAATCGTAGTTACTACCCTAATATAACCGTACTTTATTATATAACATATAGTGGTATACCGAGTGATATCAAGTAGATAAAAAGCCTATCCTAGTCATGAAGATATCATTGATATCACACATGTGTGATATCACTCTCAACCAATCAACTTTCAGTATTTTCGCGCGCTCTCACAATCTCTCTCAACTGATTGTCTCAACTGATTGTCGTCTACATCGACACTGTTTGTCTAGATTTTTTGGTTTAAAACGACTATTAGCTATACTGTATGGCATCCAACAGATTTGTCGATATTACTGATGAAGAGCTGAACGAGTTTTTAGAGAAACAGGAAAATGAAAACACAAAAAGAAAAACATCGTATGATGTGGAGCTTTTCAAGGCATTCGTCCAGAAAAATCATGCAGACTTACTTCAAGATCGATTAATTCACGAACTGCAGCCATCTGTTTTGAACGAACTTCTTTCTAAGTTTCTGTATGGTATCAGAAAGAAAGACGGTACGGAATATGAACCATCGAGTTTACGAGGATTTCTTTCAAGCATTCAACGATATTTGAACAAAGAAAACTACGGTTTGACGATTTTCAACGACGCTCAATTCAAAGGTACCATGGCTACACTTAAGGCAAAACAAAAAGACCTAAAAGCGAAAGGATTTGGCAATAAACCTATGACATCTGAACAACTAACTGATGAGGAAATTGAAATACTTTATGAAGCAAAATGTCTCGGAATTGAAAGTCCTCAAGCGTTAATAAACACTCTCTGGTTAAGCACGACGATTCATTTTGGCCTGAGAGGCGGGAAAGAACAGCGTAAATTACTTTGGGGAGATGTCATCCTGAAGAAAAATTCAGATGGAAAAGAGTACTTAGAATACTCCATTGAGCGACAAACGAAAACAAGAACTGGTTCCGACCCTAGAGATACGCGAAAAATCAAGCCGAAAATGTATGCAAAGCCTGAACTACCTCAAGATAGAGATCCGATTCGTGTTTACAAGATTTATGCAAGCAAGCGTCCCGAAACCATGAACACAAATGACTCTCCGTTCTACTTGGCAGTCAATAATGTACAACCTTTTTTTCTTTCAATTCGACCTTGGTTCAAAGCACAGCCAATTGGAATAAACAAGCTCAATAGTATCTTGAAAGATATGGTAAACGATGCTCATCTTGAAAATAAAAGATTGACTAACCACAGTGCTCGAAAGCACCTCGTTCAGAAATTAAACGACAACGAAATTGCACCTACACAAATAATGCAAATTACTGGACATCGAAATGTTAATTCTGTGAACAACTATTCCTCCTTATCAGACAAACAGCAGGAAAATATATCGTCAATTTTGTCATTCAATAGTACAACTGATAATCCAGGTTCACGCGCGTCCACAAGCAACACAACACAGTTAGCTACTGAAGAATACCAAAGCCATCGTAGCCTTGAATCATGTCAGATGCCCTTGACAGGACTGGGATCGCTTATAAGTGGTACAATTGTTGGAGGAACATTTACTTTCAATGTAAACGTCCAGCAGAACGCTCAAGATAGACCTCAAGTCGAAGAGGAGAGCCGAAGAGAGTTTAAGCGTATCCGCAGAGTAGTTGAGAGCAGTGACGAAAGCCAATAGTCTATAGTCGTCGCGGTATGTTTGCAAACTTTGTTTTTGTTAATGCACTTTATGACTTTCAGAAAATTGCAAATATTTTTTCACAATATATTCTAAGCATTTCTTATTTGTCATATTTAACTTTACTACAAATTTGTAGAAACATAACTTATTTATAAGCTTAACAGATAAAATTTTTTCATCGCTGACGATTTGTCAATAACAAGAGTGTAACGAAACCATTGTTTGGTAATAAAAATTTTTTTTTTATTTGTTTCAATCTGTTATATAATAAACAGAACATTACATGTGCGCTTGGAGATATGAATTTTATCTTCTCGTGTTGAAAAGATATCCCACTCGTTCGCTGCGCTCACTCGTGAGATATCAATTCAACACTCGAAGATAAAATTCATATCTCCGCGCGCCCATGTAATATCCTCTATATCTAAACATATACTAGTGGCTGAATGTTTGGTTGCTTTCGCTTTTTATCCACACAATCTATGCCATCAATGTTTTTTTTTTTATTCTCTATCAATAATATACTGAAAATGACAAGCAGTCAAATTATGAAGCTCTAGCAGCCACTCTTTACAGTGGTAAAAGACAGTCTTTCTCAAAATAAAGGTCTATAAACCTACTTTTATCACAGTTTGATCCAGTGTATCCTGCGCCACATGTACAATTGTAACCATTGATCTGATCTGTACATGTTCCATTATTTTGACAAGGATTGCTGGAACACTCGTCGATATCTGGAAATAAGAAATATATTCATTAAGCACGTTCGCGGGCATTGTTTATGCGAAATCTTTTTTCGCGCGCCATGGAACGCCTGGATGATTTCCTTTCATAGAATAAATCATCCAGGCGTTCCACGAAACAAGATGGCGATCAAATATTGTAAAATATTTAAAGTTTGCAGCGCAATATCTCTGAAACGAACACGGTGAACCCCATTTTTTATTTTAAACATTTATTATGAATTAGAAATGCTGCGTGTGTTCAAAACTTGAAAAAAAAGTTATGATTAAGTATTAAATGGTACACGTATTCGGATGAAAATTTCAATCTTCATCGATCGAAAGCGTCACCGAATATTGGCTGCGCAATAATGGCTGCGCATTCAAGCTAAAAACCAAAGGGTTAGTTGTATTTATGCATAGATATTTATATATAATATTTGTTTATATAGGTAATACCATGATCACCTTGGATTCTTTTGTCTTCCGAGGGGTTTACAAACCCGAATTTTCCTCATGCATACAACATGAGGGAAATTTAGAAGGAATTCTTTGAAGAAGTCGTGAATGAGTCTATTGTAATCGTTGTCGAAGCTATTATTGAAATCGTTATTCCTGAGGTTAGGTATACAAATATTTAAAAAAAAAATCCGTAGAATACTGGTTACTGCATACTGAATAGTGCATTGCAAGACCGAAATGCATTTTGGGTCATGTAATATTGTTTAAATTAAAATATATAAAATTAGTTATTTTATTCTTAGTGCATTCCATTCAAAACAATTTACGAGCTAGTTATGGGGGGTAAATAACGCTGTATATTTATGTTTATTATTTATTATTGAGACCCACAATGCAATTGGGTCTTGGAATGTTCTATTCAGTATTCGACGCTTTCTAAAATAGCTGTATTCAATTATTGGTACTGCAGATTTTGCATTTTTTGTAAAAGAAAAGCATATTTTATAGATCTGGTAATGAAGAGAAAGTCATATCACACATAGCCTACGTGGAAACTAAATTACACATGACCCAGGATATTTGAACCATAGGAAAATTAATTCAACGCTTATTTTCCTAAACACAAAAATAAAAAACAAATGATATTAATTTTTCAACTGATTTTGATTTTAAAATTTAAAAGAACACCAATTAAAACCCAGCAATTAGTACCAAGCAATTGACATGTGAACTATATATTGGGGTCGCTGGATGTTGAGTCATAATAACGTTTATATAAATCCTCAAATGTATGCTTTTTGTGGTTTGATATCTGGAGAATATATAATTGAAAATATATGTCGATCGTTAGGCAGTCAATCACATTACATGACATTACTTAGTTTGACCATAGTTAATAGAGGCTATGGAACACGGCAGACTTCAAAGGAGCAACGTGACCCTAAGATTGCACACCAAGTCCCAAAATGGCGAATTGCTACAGTGAATGTGCTTGAGCATTGAATTGTATCGCCAAACATTTGTGTTTTCTGGATTAAATAATGTTTGAGTTCCATTTAAAGACATACTCTTGATATGCCTGGTAGAAACTAAGCCGTTTTTTGTTGCATTTTGTCAAAATTCGAAGTACGAGATAATGGCTCAGTGAGCTAAATAAAACAAGAAAAGAAGAATAGATACACAAATTAATGAGACAAGTTAAGAATTAATTATTATATGTGAAAATGGTGTTGATCCTTGATACATTGAATTATGTAAGCAAAACATTGCCCGGGATTGTTTTGTCTGAAATCGTAGTTACTACCCTAATATAACCGTACTTTATTATATAACATATAGTGGTATACCGAGTGATATCAAGTAGATAAAAAGCCTATCCTAGTCATGAAGATATCATTGATATCACACATGTGTGATATCACTCTCAACCAATCAACTTTCAGTATTTTCGCGCGCTCTCACAATCTCTCTCAACTGATTGTCTCAACTGATTGTCGTCTACATCGACACTGTTTGTCTAGATTTTTTGGTTTAAAACGACTATTAGCTATACTGTATGGCATCCAACAGATTTGTCGATATTACTGATGAAGAGCTGAACGAGTTTTTAGAGAAACAGGAAAATGAAAACACAAAAAGAAAAACATCGTATGATGTGGAGCTTTTCAAGGCATTCGTCCAGAAAAATCATGCAGACTTACTTCAAGATCGATTAATTCACGAACTGCAGCCATCTGTTTTGAACGAACTTCTTTCTAAGTTTCTGTATGGTATCAGAAAGAAAGACGGTACGGAATATGAACCATCGAGTTTACGAGGATTTCTTTCAAGCATTCAACGATATTTGAACAAAGAAAACTACGGTTTGACGATTTTCAACGACGCTCAATTCAAAGGTACCATGGCTACACTTAAGGCAAAACAAAAAGACCTAAAAGCGAAAGGATTTGGCAATAAACCTATGACATCTGAACAACTAACTGATGAGGAAATTGAAATACTTTATGAAGCAAAATGTCTCGGAATTGAAAGTCCTCAAGCGTTAATAAACACTCTCTGGTTAAGCACGACGATTCATTTTGGCCTGAGAGGCGGGAAAGAACAGCGTAAATTACTTTGGGGAGATGTCATCCTGAAGAAAAATTCAGATGGAAAAGAGTACTTAGAATACTCCATTGAGCGACAAACGAAAACAAGAACTGGTTCCGACCCTAGAGATACGCGAAAAATCAAGCCGAAAATGTATGCAAAGCCTGAACTACCTCAAGATAGAGATCCGATTCGTGTTTACAAGATTTATGCAAGCAAGCGTCCCGAAACCATGAACACAAATGACTCTCCGTTCTACTTGGCAGTCAATAATGTACAACCTTTTTTTCTTTCAATTCGACCTTGGTTCAAAGCACAGCCAATTGGAATAAACAAGCTCAATAGTATCTTGAAAGATATGGTAAACGATGCTCATCTTGAAAATAAAAGATTGACTAACCACAGTGCTCGAAAGCACCTCGTTCAGAAATTAAACGACAACGAAATTGCACCTACACAAATAATGCAAATTACTGGACATCGAAATGTTAATTCTGTGAACAACTATTCCTCCTTATCAGACAAACAGCAGGAAAATATATCGTCAATTTTGTCATTCAATAGTACAACTGATAATCCAGGTTCACGCGCGTCCACAAGCAACACAACACAGTTAGCTACTGAAGAATACCAAAGCCATCGTAGCCTTGAATCATGTCAGATGCCCTTGACAGGACTGGGATCGCTTATAAGTGGTACAATTGTTGGAGGAACATTTACTTTCAATGTAAACGTCCAGCAGAACGCTCAAGATAGACCTCAAGTCGAAGAGGAGAGCCGAAGAGAGTTTAAGCGTATCCGCAGAGTAGTTGAGAGCAGTGACGAAAGCCAATAGTCTATAGTCGTCGCGGTATGTTTGCAAACTTTGTTTTTGTTAATGCACTTTATGACTTTCAGAAAATTGCAAATATTTTTTCACAATATATTCTAAGCATTTCTTATTTGTCATATTTAACTTTACTACAAATTTGTAGAAACATAACTTATTTATAAGCTTAACAGATAAAATTTTTTCATCGCTGACGATTTGTCAATAACAAGAGTGTAACGAAACCATTGTTTGGTAATAAAAATTTTTTTTTTATTTGTTTCAATCTGTTATATAATAAACAGAACATTACATGTGCGCTTGGAGATATGAATTTTATCTTCTCGTGTTGAAAAGATATCCCACTCGTTCGCTGCGCTCACTCGTGAGATATCAATTCAACACTCGAAGATAAAATTCATATCTCCGCGCGCCCATGTAATATCCTCTATATCTAAACATATACTAGTGGCTGAATGTTTGGTTGCTTTCGCTTTTTATCCACACAATCTATGCCATCAATGTTTTTTTTTTTATTCTCTATCAATAATATACTGAAAATGACAAGCAGTCAAATTATGAAGCTCTAGCAGCCACTCTTTACAGTGGTAAAAGACAGTCTTTCTCAAAATAAAGGTCTATAAACCTACTTTTATCACAGTTTGATCCAGTGTATCCTGCGCCACATGTACAATTGTAACCATTGATCTGATCTGTACATGTTCCATTATTTTGACAAGGATTGCTGGAACACTCGTCGATATCTGGAAATAAGAAATATATTCATTAAGCACGTTCGCGGGCATTGTTTATGCGAAATCTTTTTTCGCGCGCCATGGAACGCCTGGATGATTTCCTTTCATAGAATAAATCATCCAGGCGTTCCACGAAACAAGATGGCGATCAAATATTGTAAAATATTTAAAGTTTGCAGCGCAATATCTCTGAAACGAACACGGTGAACCCCATTTTTTATTTTAAACATTTATTATGAATTAGAAATGCTGCGTGTGTTCAAAACTTGAAAAAAAAGTTATGATTAAGTATTAAATGGTACACGTATTCGGATGAAAATTTCAATCTTCATCGATCGAAAGCGTCACCGAATATTGGCTGCGCAATAATGGCTGCGCATTCAAGCTAAAAACCAAAGGGTTAGTTGTATTTATGCATAGATATTTATATATAATATTTGTTTATATAGGTAATACCATGATCACCTTGGATTCTTTTGTCTTCCGAGGGGTTTACAAACCCGAATTTTCCTCATGCATACAACATGAGGGAAATTTAGAAGGAATTCTTTGAAGAAGTCGTGAATGAGTCTATTGTAATCGTTGTCGAAGCTATTATTGAAATCGTTATTCCTGAGGTTAGGTATACAAATATTTAAAAAAAAAATCCGTAGAATACTGGTTACTGCATACTGAATAGTGCATTGCAAGACCGAAATGCATTTTGGGTCATGTAATATTGTTTAAATTAAAATATATAAAATTAGTTATTTTATTCTTAGTGCATTCCATTCAAAACAATTTACGAGCTAGTTATGGGGGGTAAATAACGCTGTATATTTATGTTTATTATTTATTATTGAGACCCACAATGCAATTGGGTCTTGGAATGTTCTATTCAGTATTCGACGCTTTCTAAAATAGCTGTATTCAATTATTGGTACTGCAGATTTTGCATTTTTTGTAAAAGAAAAGCATATTTTATAGATCTGGTAATGAAGAGAAAGTCATATCACACATAGCCTACGTGGAAACTAAATTACACATGACCCAGGATATTTGAACCATAGGAAAATTAATTCAACGCTTATTTTCCTAAACACAAAAATAAAAAACAAACAATAATAATTTTTCAACTGATTTTGATTTTAAAATTTAAAAGAACACCAATTAAACCCAGCAATTAAGGCCCGTGCAAACGCACGCTACATTGTTGGACCAACATGGTTGCTCCAACATGTTGGGCCTGTTTAAACACCCTGTTGGATGATGTTTGAAGAAACTCATCCAACATTTCTTTTGTTCTCGTGTTCAACAAACCGTATCGCAACAATGTTGGCCAACAATGTTGCGTGCGTTTGCTCGGGCCTTTAGTATCAAGCAATTGGAGGTGAGCAATTGACATGTGAACTATATATGGGGGTCGTCGCTGGATGTTGAGTCATGATAACTTATATATAAATCCTCAAATGTATGTATTATGTTGTTTGAAATATGCACAAAATACAATTGAAAATATATGTCGATCGTAAGGCAGTCAATCACATAACAGGACAATTTTTGTGGATTTTCTGGATCAAATATTGTTTGAGTTCCATTGGAAGACATATTATTGATATGTCTGGTAGACATTAGGCGTTTTTGTTGCATTTTGTCAGGAAAACTAAAGCAAAGTGTGTATGGAAAGTTTCCGAGCTCGAAGTACGAGATAATGGCTCAGTGAACTAAGTAAAACAAGAAAAGAAGAATAGATACACAAATTAATGAGACGAGTTAAGAATTAATTATTATATGTGAAAATGGTGTTGATCCTTGATACATAAAGCAAGGAAAACATTTCCCGGGAAACATTATTTTGTCTGAAATCGTAGTTACTACCCTAATATATAACCGTACTATTTAAACATATACTAGTCGCTGAATGTTTGGTTGCTTTCGCTTTCTATCCACAAAATCTATACCATCGCGGATATTGGTTATTTCTCTATCAATAATATACCACTCCTTAATACAATTAATGGTAAAATAGAGTCTTACTCAAAATAAAGGTCTATAAACCTACTTGCTTCACAGTTTGATCCACTGTATCCTGCGACACATGTACAATTGTAACCATCGATCTGATCTTTACATGTGCCATTATTTTGACAAGGGTTGCTGGCACACTCGTCGATATCTTGAAATGAGAAATATATTCATTAAGTAAAACAATCTCTTTTTCTCAATATATAGGTATAATAAACCTACTTGTATCACAGTTTGATCCAGTGTATCCTACCACACATGTACAATTGTAACCATTGACCTGATCTGCACATGTTCCATTATTTTGACAAGGATTGCTGGAACACTCGTCGATATCTGTAATGGAGAAATTTATTCAAGTAAAAACATGCTCTTTTATGCAAAATAGTGGTCTATTATGAAAAAAATAATATGGAAAATTATGACTAGACATGAAAGTATGAAAATGAACAAGACAGACTGTCAGATATTTTTATTGGCTTTAATTTAATGATCCCGGCCCGTTTTAAACTATATACATGTTCCGACAAATACTGAAATAAATAGGATATCCATACGAAATAAAGGATCAAAACTAAAAAATTACGATCCTTTTAAGACGTGGAAGTCAAATTCGATTTCGACGAAGTTCTAGTCGTGCAATCTGATGTCTGTCTAAAAATAGATTGAAATGACGATATACGACAATTCGTTTTACTAAATATTGCCAAGTTTTTCAACATGAAAACTGCAAATGAAGTCAAAATTTGTTTTCAAAAGTAGTTTTCAAGCTTATATTGGGAAATATATCGTTGTGAGCAAGTAAATTGGTCCTTTTGTTTATATGGAACAATGGCGTCACTTGTGAAATTTAGACAAAGTTAAAGCTTTCATTACTACTCTAAATAAAAAAGAACCCAAGCAAATTTTTACATATATTTAGAGACATATATCTTGGTAAGCTAGTTACAAATTTTGAGAGAGCCTAATTTGAGATATTCCGTATTAATGAAAAACTACTGTTTTCGAGTAGCTCAAAATCCACTCTTAATTATACATTTTGAAATATTTCTGATACATTATTGTAAAAGACCTGAGCTTTTAAACTATAATGATGGAGCGAAGTTTATGTTCGTATATTCAAGTGGTAATTTGCATAAATTTTCTGGTTGTAGTCGGAAAAACTAAAATCCTCATTTTCTCGAAAAGAAAATAGTTTTTTAAGAAAAAAACTTTGCCCGAGTTCTAACCTCTCTAGGGTAAATTTTGTTTGTTTTGTTTATTTTGTTTGTTTTTAAATTTTGTTTTTGTTTGTTTTGCATAAGAAAAAGAAGAAGAAAACATGAAGATTGACCTTTAACCAAGTTAAACCGAAAGAGAAAACATTATCAATGAGTTGTAATATGTGTTACTACGTTATTCATTTATATTATATATAAATGGAAACTAGCGAGTAAACTAGTATATGCTGCATCGGTGTTTGATATAAATGATTGGTAATATAATGAAATTTGTAACACCGTACTACTTTAGTAAAGTTTTTGACGGTGTTACAAATTTCATTATATTACCTATAATAATAATAATAATAATAATAATAATAATAATAATAATAATAATAATAATAATAATAATAATAATAATAATAATAATAATAATAATAATAATAATAATAATAATAATGCAATGTTTTAGGAGCATTATCAAAGCTCAATGCTCTTACAAAAAAAAATTATTGAAAAAGAAAAGTTTTTAGTTTTGATTTAAATGAGTTGATGTTATCAGCGTTTCTAATGTTTTGGGGCAATGTGTTCCAAAGTTTAGGGGCTGAGATTGAAAAAGCCCTGTCCCCATAAGTTGCAGTGTTTGAATACGGTGTAAATAGTAAGTTCTGACCAGAGGATCTTAGAGAACGAGCTGGTTTATAAGGAGTTAGTAGGTTGGAGATGTAGTCTGGAGCTATGCCATTCAGGGCCTTGTAGGTAATAAGTAGGATCTTGTAGTTAATTCTTAGATTGATAGGTAGCCAGTGAAGTTTTCGAAGTATTGGAGTAATATGCTCTGATTTCTTTGATCTGTTTACGAGTCTACCTGCAGTGTTCTGTATTCGCTGTAGTTTAGACATTTCAGTGTCAGTGAGGCCAAATAAGATGCTGTTGCAGGAATCAAGTCGGGAGGTTATAAACGCATGCACTAATTTTTCGCAGTGTTCTTGATTTAGATAGTTTCGAATTCTGACAATGTTGCGGATTGCGAAGGATGCTGCTTTACAGATGTTGTTAATATGTGTATTCATTTTGAGGTGACTGTCTAAGGCGATGCCAAGGTCTCGGGCAACTGGAACTGGTGTTATAATCGAGTCATCAATAAAGATACCAGACATTAACTCGTGGTGCTTGAAACGAGATGAGAGATGGACAATCTCTTTTTTACTAAGGTTGCATGTAAGTTTATTAGCGGTGCACCAGATAAGGATATCCGGCCTTAACACATAGTTCAAGTTTGGCTTTCGTAGCAGATCTGTTACCAAGAGAGTCAATCGAAACATAAAGTTGTGTATCGTCTGCATACATCATGCAGTCAATGCCATGCATTTTTATGAGGTCTTCCAGAGGCGCAAAGTATAGTGAGAACAACAACGGTCCAAGAACTGATCCCTGAGGAACTCCGTACCGCAAGATTTTACTGGATGAAAGAACATTCCTGACAACAACTGACTGTTTTCTGTGGGTAAGGTGTGATTGAAACCATGCAAGCGCTGTGTCACTGAAACCATAGCGATGCTGAAGCAAGTCCAGCAAAATTGTGTGATCAATGGTATCAAACACGGCCGATAAGTCAAGGAGCACTCACTATCACTTCACATCCAGAATCAATAGCACGGACACTATCATTTATCACACATAGCATAACTGTTTCTGTGCTGTGGAATAGTCTATATGCAGATTGAAATTTGGCAAATAGGTGGTTACTCACTAAGTAGTTTGTTGTCTGAGTGGATACAACCCTTTCTAGTGATTTAGATAGAAAGGCAAGGTTCGTGATTGGCCTGTAAACAAGAGAGTTCTTCTGTGTTAGGGTTGGATATTTTCAGTGATGGAATTATGATGCCGTTTTTCAGGGAAGAAGGAAATACGCCTTCAGACAACGAAGCATTGATGATGTTAGTAATTGTTGGGAGGAGTAGGTCGAGATCTTGTTTCATCATATGTACAGGTAGAGGGTCGAGCAAACATGACTTTGTTGGAGACTTTTGTAGTAGCTTGCGGATGTATTCCTCTGATACAGGAGAGAAATCCGAAAGTGCAGATTGACAGAGTGTATATTCAACAGGAATGGAGATTTCCAGGGTTGACAGCTTAGAGTTTTCCAATTGTTCACGTAGTTTCTGGATTTTGGTTTGAAAGAAACTACTGAACGCCTCTGCCAGGTCGTTAAGTGAATCATGGGAAGGTACAGGAGGAACAGTCTTTAAACAGAACAAGCCATTAATCATCCCGAACAACTGCTGGTTATTAGAGTTGGATATTTTTGAGTTGTAAAACTCGGTTTTTGCGGCATTTTAATGCACTTAAAAGTGCAGCTGTATAAGCATTGCATTTGTCCCTGTAAAGCTGGCGGTGAATTTCCAGACGAGTGGACATGTATTTTCGCTCATGACGCCGCCGTTCGTTTTTCAATGACCTTAGGCTATCTGTATACCATGGTGCATTGTGGCGCAGTTTAACCAAACGCGTTTTTTGCGGAGCATGTTTTTCTAAGAGCTCACACAGGACACAGTTGAATTGATCAGTGATAGACTCAGCATTTGTTGACGCGAAGGTAGCCAAGGATGATATGAGTTCTTGCCTCCACAGAAGATTATCGATGCGCTTAAGATCCCGAGTCTTGATGTGCTTCTTGGTTGACATGGGCCTTGGGAAATCCGAATTGAACAGATGCAAAGTGGAATGATGGTAGGTAAGATGGAGATTCTAGATGTTTGATAAGACTTTCCCCCTGACGATCAATGGCAAGTCCAGGGTGTGGCCACTGCGGTGTGTAGGACCAGTGATGTGTTGTTGTAAACCCGACTCAAAAACGACTCAAGTAAATCATTGAATTTATTTGTATCTCTATCAGAGCTAATATCCATGTGAAAGTTAAAGTCTCCAGCTGTCACCAGATACTCAGGTGTAACGGCTAAGTCTTCCATCAACATCGAAAACTCATCATTTATATCATAATAGACTACTTTTTCAACAACATTTGTATTTCTCTCGATTCATTTCTAAATCAGTCTCAACTTATTATTGATTTCTTACAACATCAATATGTACATTTAAAAAGTATTTGTCTACAGGTCATGAATACAAACAATATAAACAAGTTACATAATAATAATAATAATAATAATAATAATAATAATAATAATAATAATAATAATTCTATAAGGCTAATATAGATATAATACAGTCATTAATTAATTAATGTTTAAATATTGCCACATATCTAGAACTTAGAAAACTGACTATTCCTATGTAATTTTGGATGCTGTGTTCAAATTTGTGCGTTATTACTCTTCAAAATTAATTTCAGGTGGGTTAATTTCAATTTCTAATTTTCTTCGAGCTTTGCTCGCATCATGCCGAAGCGACATTTTGACCGAAACATGTAGACCCAATAGATTTGTTGACTAACTATACTTTGGAAAAGAAACTATCTCCCTGTGACTCCTGTAAGATGTTTAAAAAAACCCTCCTTTTTAGGAGGGGGAATGGGAACGAATTACCTTAAAATACCCCTTAACACCATCCATCGAAAACATTTTCACTACCAGCGACTCATATTTGTGACCGACTCATGCTAAGGAATCAGGAAATCAAGCAAAAATTCTGATATCTTCAATATGTTGTCTGTTATTAACTGACTCAGTCAATAAGTTTTTTATCATATGACCCGTATTTTGCAAGGCGCGCGCTATTTTTGTTGTGATGTTTCGAGTAGCGGGTCCGTACGTGTTTTTATTATATGTTTGGCCGGTCCGAAGAAAAAAGGAAAAATCTGATTGGTTCTCCGAGCGGTCGGAATCCTGCAGTCCGGACCGATATTTTGGCCCGGTCGGACCGCTCAGGAATTGCACTTTTTTATCTTAGTTTTTCGGTTGTTATTTTGTTATTCTTCTTTTTAATGTAGCATTTTCGTTTGATGCAACTAAAAGTAGGCATAAAGGAACAAAAGAACAACAGAATTTAAGATCACAGTATAGACTTTTCTAGAGAAAAGCTAGAAGAAAATAGCTGTTACTAAACTTCAAACATTTTACGAGAAATGGCCATCTTGAAAGGAAAAATATACAATAGCCGAAAAAGTAGAGAAAAAATATATAAAAAGGAATAGACATACTAGTCTGTCAAACATTTTTCTGCCTGAAATGAGAAAGACAAAACATACCTTGAAATTATCGAGAGCAGAACTTTTTTCTTTGTCAAAGGAAGAAAAATGATAACACTCGTCCAGTAAATCCCACTTTATTACAGAAAAAGCATACAGAAGGACTGAAATATCCATGTTTCCAACACTAACATTTTTAAACGAGATGAGTTTAAGTCGTCTGAAGTGTTTTCATGCATAGAAATCAACTTTATCTGAAGTATATCAACGAAGCGGGAACTAGCTTGTCTTCGGTCGAGTCGCTCGCCATGAACGCTTCGGCAATCAATCACACCGGTCTGTTTTTAATATTTGAAGTCATGAATCAAGCCAATCCAATCCTTTTAATAGGCATCAAGCGGCTGTTTTCCATGGAGTCAAGCTCAAAAAATGTATGGTAAACTTACAGTTTGTGCAGAAATGGATCATTCAATGAAAGCACATGGCCGCCAACTACTAGACAACTACTTCGCAAACAACGACCAATAGTGAGCGATGAAGAAGATTATATAGTTTGTCACTGCTTCTCAGGTCTTTTGCTAATTTCCTCCTTGATCGAATGTTGTCTTTTCCTACGAGTTATTTTGTAAGCCGACTCCATATTTTATCTTTTTACAATAACTTTACTTGTGAACTTCATTGAAAATCCTGCTGAAAATGATCTTTCAAAACAGTGACAGCTCATGTCAAAGTTTAAGCCAGTCAAATTTAGCAACTCAAACTGGAGAACCAATCAGATAGCGAATTTCAAATTGTTTTTGACGTGTGTGACAGATAAGTGGCTTTTTGATGTAAACAAACGATTGTCAACATTTTTTCAGACTTTACAAAAGCCTTTACTCTTAATATCACGATTATTTTTCTTCAATTTCTGGTCGGCCATATAATAAATAAGTTATTGACCGAGCTTGTTCGGTCCGGATAGGAGGATATTTGGTCTCGTTCTTTTTTTTAGCGGCACGGACCGCGCCTTCGGCTTGGTCCGTACAATCGCAAAAAAAAATAACTCGACCAAATATCCTCCTATCCGGACCGCACGCTCGGTCAATAACATATATGTACGGACCAGGTGAAAAAAGCCGTACGGACCCCATCACGTGACTTTTTCCGAAGTTTTTCTTAAGAGCGCGCGCCGGGCAAAATACGGTTCATATGATAATATTCCATAATCTTTTATTTGATTTTCAAACTGCAAAATATACGTAAATGCGATGAAGAATATTTTATTACAATTGGTACAAAGATCATTGAAAACAAGTATAATGATCATTAAGCTTAAATATGTACTGTAAAACTGCAAAATCAAAGGCTTACCGAGCAATTTACAATCAAGAATTGATCCAACGAAAAGAAATCTCGTGGTTATTGATGATTTGATGAGCGAGTTGAGTAATGATAAGCGTTTGATGAACATCTTCACAAAGGGTTGTCATTATTTGAACTTATCCTATGTGTTTATACTCCAAAACATGTTTTGTCAAGGCAAGAAAATGAGAAATATTTTCCTCAACGCTCACTATTTGTTCATTTTCAAATCACCTCGTGATAGCAGTCAGATCACTCATTTGGCTAAACAAATGTATCCTGGGAATATTAAATTTATGCACGAAGCTTTCGCCGACGCTACCACTAAGCCTTATGGGTACTTGCTATGCGGTCTCAGACCGGAAACATCCGAAGAGTTTCGTCTGAGAACCAGTCTATTTAATTTCCGGATAAAACACAATACGAGTACTCAGAAAGGTATAAAAAGGCATGGTTCAATCAGAACAGTTCAGTTTAACATGAGTTGCCGTGCCCTAAAGAACTTTCATCATTTGAAGGTCCAGGCTTCAAGTATACCACATCAAGTTACAGCCATACTCAAGACATTTGTTGAATTCTAATCTACCAATCAGTAGGAAAAAAGAAAACTTTGTACTCATAAAACTCAGCTGATCAAACTATCAACTAAAGGAATTCCATTGGAGAAAAAAAGAGAGATTCTTGTGCAAAAAGGAGGACATTTTCTTTCTATTCTGCTACCAGCCGCCATCGCTGTTCTAGAAAAGTTTTTAAAATGAGTCACGATAAAAAATATGGTTTTGATTCCTGAAAACACATTGAAACGATTACAACAACGTCAAAATGTCAACACAGCCCCACTCACAGCACGGTTGAATGGATTGGATCATGACTTAACCGATGTTTTAAAAGATAACAAACGATCTGAGGACGAAAAAGTAATTCAATATAGTCAAGCCTTAAACAATTATCTGACATATTATAATCTGTTGGAAACATTTAATATGTTAATTTATTCTGTCATGTATTGCCGCTAGGCATTATGGGAACACGTGGAATAAACAAGATGGCGAACACAACGTTGTTTTAGTTTATTAGTCTGAATTACAGTCTTTTTACGGAATTATAGTCTACGAACGGGAACTCCATGAATGGGAATTCTATTTACATAATTTACATAATCAGAGAAAAGGTGAACCGAGCAAAGTAAAGATTCAACAACTTGGAGCGCAGTGCAGTAATTCAATATAGTCAAGCCTTAAACAATTATCTGACTATTGTAATCAGAGAAAAGGTGAACCGAGGAAAGTAAAGATTCAACCACCACCAGTAAAACTACCAGAAAGTAAAGTTCTAAATGAAAACGAATTACCACAGGAAGCCCATCAGGAGCGAGATGAAGAGAGTGGGAATTCAATAGAGCGTGACATCACACGCAATAGTAGGGAATGGCCGGTTCTAGCGCATTTTACACCTAGGACACCCTACGCACATATAACACCACACGTAACCAACTCATAAGTACTACAAACAACCCCTTCCCAAAATTCAAATTTGGAGGGGCAAAAAGGGCGGAGCTTATTTTATGTCACGGGATCAAATTCTGGGAATTACCTGTCAATCATGTTCTGGGAATATCACGTGATAAAAATGGGTGTGGTCAAAGTGGGCGTGGTCACAAAGGTAAAAAATCACATGATCAACATTCCTGAAATTCCTAAGATGGGCGTGGTCAGAAATGGGTGTGGACAAAAATGGGATTATTACATACAAGCTGAATCAACCATGACTAGCTGTTGTCACGCGCGTGTTTTATCAACATTCGCACCCAGCTCGGGGATCAAAAGACAACCATAGGATACATGTAACACGACCAAACAGTCATCTCTTTAAAAATAAACTTCACCCGTTAAGGCTTAAAGAGATAGTTTATATAGTATATTATAGAAAATGAGCCAAAAAGGGTATAAAGGTAACACTGTTTATAATATTAATAAGATGACAAATATTATGGATCAGCCGATACCAAAGTTAATACACCAATTCTAAAGCCAGTGAAAGCATCAAAATCGGCACGTACAACACAAAATACCATTGATGCAGTTCAACAACAAGTAAATAAATTTGCAGATTGGATTCTGTCGTATATTCCACCAACGATCAAAGGGCCTATCAATGAACGTGTTGAGGCACTGAAGAAGAAGGTCAATGATATTTACAATAACCTTAGAACGAATGTTGGGACTAATAATGTGGATAACAAACCGAAAACAAACACTAATATCCAAAAGAAGGAGTCTGCACTGAAGGGATTTGTTACATCATATAGAATAGAAGGAACTGATAAGACAGACCCAAAAACGTTTCTACAAAATAATATATAAACAGAAAATTATAGATTTATTAAAACAACAAGAAAAAACAATCAAGATGAAATTTTTATTAGAGAATGCATTTTATAAGATGAATAAAAAAGAGAAGGTTTACTCATATGGATTTTTCCACAGCAAAATAGAGATAATCGCAGAAGCAACTAACACAGAAGAGGTTTACAATAGACTAACTAAGAATATTTAGAAAAGGTAGACAACTACGAAAACAAAGGTTCAGGATGGATATTCAACAATATAGTAAATTTGGATATTCGCATCGATAATTATATACCGATTGCAGCAAAGTCGTACATCGACCTTCCACAGAAACTAAAAGTTAAAAAAGCTGTTGTAAATCCAAAAAATGAGGATAATCAATGCTTCAAATGGGCGGTTACAACATGTCTATTCACAGCCAAAAAGATGTAGAAAGAATATCAAAAGTTATGAAAGCAAATGCTAAAAAGTTAAACTGGGACGGACTTGAGTTCCCAGTACAGATTGATAAGATTAGTATTTTTGAAAAGAATAATCCTAAATACAGAATAAACGTATCTGGCTACAAAAATGAAAGTGTATATCCGCTTCGAATAAGCGAGAGCAACAAAAGAGAACAGACAACAGATTTACTCATGACACCAAACGATAAAACAAACCACTACTGTTGGATTAAGAGCATGTCTAGACTATTGAGTACAGAAGTTTAAAAAAATATTCATGCAAGACATTTCTGTGAACGATGCCTCAATTCATTCAAAACAGAAAAGAGTGTTGAGAAGCATCCCGAGTACTGTAAGAACCACGAGGCTGTTAAAATAACATTACCCAAGAAAGGCACAATGCTAGCTTTCAAAAATTACAACAATAGTATGCGTGTGCCATTTATAATATACGCAGATTTCGAGTGCGTAACAAAGAGTATATCATAATGCAACCATATAGTGATAAATCGTACACAGAGCATGCGCAATATCAAAAACATAAACCATCAGGATACTGCTATATGATCAAATGCTATGATAATAAAATAACATACACTGTTAAGAGTGATGATGAGAATATTGGGCAACAACTTGTTAATTCTATTGAAGAATCAGTAAAACCACTATATTCAAAATTTAGGTATAACAAAAAGGTAAAGATGACAAGCAAGGATAAGGAAAATTACAAAAAACGCAACACACTGTCATAGATGCGAAAAAGAATTAGCAGGAGACAAGGTTTTAGACCACGACCATATTAATGGAACATATCATGGAGCTGCACACAATGATTGTAATTTGAATTATAAAAATCCTAAGCATATTCCAGTTGTATTTCATAATCTCGCTGGATATGATGCTCATCTGTTTATTAAAAACTTGGGAGGGCAAGGTTCATTGTATTCCTAATAATGAAGAAAAGTACATTTTGTTTAAAAAAGAGATAGTCGTGGATACATTCACCAACAAGGATGGAAAAAATTGTAATGTAAAACGTGAGATTAGATTTATTGATAGTTTCAAGTTTATGAGTGCAAGCCTAGATTCACTTGTAAGTAATCTTACGAAAGAACAATTTAGAAATATGTCTATGTTCTACAAGGGTACGAAGCTAGATTTGTTATTGAGAAAAGGAGTATACCGATATGATTATGTACACACACAAGAAGTATGGGAAGTATTCAAAATAAAAACTATGAAAGAGTATCATGATTTATATCTCAAGAGTGATGTTATATTGCTTGCAGATGTATTTGAGACATCCGAGATGTATGTATTACAAACTATAAGCTAGACCCAGCGTGGTATTATACAGCTCCAGGATTGTCATGGGATGCAATGCTGAGAATGACAAAGATTGATATCGAGTTGTTGAGCCATCCAGATATGACCCTTATGATAGAGCAAGACATCAGAGGGGTATATCAATGATAAGCAAACGTTATGCGAAAGCTAACAATATATATATGAATAAGTATAATCAAAATAAAAGATCAACATTCATAAAATATCTAGATGCTAACAATCTATGGATGGGCAATGTCTGAACCACTACCAACACACAAGTTCAAATGGATGAATAAAAAAGAATTGGTAAGATGGAAGAAACTTCCTTGTATTTTAGAAGTTGATCTTGATTATCCTACAGAGCTTCATGATCTACATAACGACTACCCGCTAGCTCCTAAACGATTAATGGTTGACAAGGTGGAGAAGCTTATCCCCAATCTAGACGATAAGAAGAAATATATTATTCATCACAAAACGTTAAAACTATATGATAGCCTTGGAATGAAGATAACAAAGATTCATAGAGGCATTACATTTGAAGAATCGATTTGGTTGGCACAATATATTAGTCTTAACACAGAATTAGGAACTAAGGCCAAAAATGATTTCGAGAAGGATTTCTTCAAACTGATGAACAACAGTGTATTTGGCAAAACAATGGAGAACATTCGTAATAGACAAGATATTCAACTAGCTACAAATGAGGATCAAGCAATGAAATTAATATCTAAACCTAATTATAAAAAAACGAACAATATTTTCAGAAAACCTAGTAGCGGTGCATATGGCAACCACAGAGTTACGTTTTAATAAACCAAGATATTTAGGAATGTCAATCTTAGACCTATCCAAGACGCTTATGTACGACTTCCATTATAATTACATCAAACCAAAATATGAAAACAAAGCACAACAACTATTCACAGACACTGATTCGTTAATGTATGAGATTGAAACAGATGATTTTTTACAAAGATATTGAGAAAGATATCACATCAAAATTCGATACGTCCAAACTATCCACAAGAACATCAAGGAGTCAAACAGAGAATTAACAAGAAGGTTATTGGAATGATGAAGGATGAAACTGCTGGAGAAGAAATAGACGAGTTAGTAGGTCTACGATCTAAGCTATACAACTATAAGATAGATGAAAAGGTGGGGAAAAGATTCAAGGGAATCAAGAAATCATTAGTCGATAAAAGCTTCACATTTGACGACTACAAACAATGTTTATACGAAGGAACACAAGCTATGAGGAAAATGAATGTCATTCGATCTTATAAACATGAAATATTCACAGAAACAGAAAATAAAATCGCACTATCACGCGATGATGATAGGAGAGTTATCCAAGCAAATAGTATCAACACGCTTGCACACGGTCATTTTAAAACACTATCTGGTGGTACTGAGTATCTTCTGGAACAACTTGTAATTCCTCTCTAACAAAAGAACGTTTTGGGGCCCCTTCAGAGAGGAAATATAATACAGGTTGATCAGGTGATACTATAGATCGAGATATATCATACATCTCCAACGAACATATAGGATCAGAGTACGATGTTTATCGCCTTCCTCTTCACCAGGAACGTATATAAATATCTAATTTTTACACCAGCCGTTAATCTTTCTTCTTTCAATCCAACAGGTCTCTTATATTTGAAACCTTTATTTTCCAATTCTTTCATTTTTATTGATTCACTAGGCTTTTTCCATTAATCCTCTTAACCTTACTATTATAGATTTTACCACAGCAGGTAGTCTATTAACCCATTCCCGGTTTTGTTCGTCTTCCAGGAGCATTTTCTGAGCATACTGATGGCTGAACAGCCTTTCAGCAATAGTACGATTGGCGCGCTCGACTAATGATTGTGCTTTGTGATTTCCAGCTTCTCCTCGTTGGATCTTGATATTTTTTATTTATTTAATACCTTTGTTAATTCACCCATAAAATCAGTAACACGATCAACCATCATTGTTTTTGGCCATTTTAGGTTACGAGAATAAATCTTAGTAAACGCTTTGGTAACTTCTGTTGAGTACTCAAAGGCTCAGCATCGGTATATCTAGAAGCAATATCTACTACTACTAAGGCGTATTTTTATGTTCTTCTTTTTTCTGTATCATGAGGAAGGAATATTAGATCCGCCTGATGAATTTCGTTTGGGGTAGAAATATCCTAATGTGGTCTAGGAATATATTCCGGTTTTGATAAATATATCTGCCATAACGCTTGTTTCTCAAGCCATTTTTTTACAATATCTTCTTTGAATTTTGATACATTTGATAGTTTGGAACAGCAGAATAGCCTTTCCAATATCCATCAGTTGAATAATATATCTGTTCAAGTTTTTTTAACCATATAGTATATAAACATATATTCTTTTATAAGATTATAATGACACAATCAATTTCAGAAAAATTAGACGTAAATCGCGTTTATAAACAACCTTTTGGATTAAAAGCTGAAAAAATGGTTAATCCGGTGACGTTTAACCTAAGCACAGCTAATCCTGGGGAAATATTGTATGTTCATATACCCAAGCTGTCGGATAATGTTGTATTAGTTCCAGGTAGTGTAGGTCTTATTTTTAAACTAAACAAAGGCACTGGAGCTCATGTTAACAATACTGTTGTGAATAATTTAGGACGAGCTCTTATATCGAGGATGAGGGTTTTATACGGAGGTGAGACTTTACAAGATACACAGCGTATTGATCTATATAACACATATACCGATTTATATTTATTTAAAAGAGAACGTGAAAATATGTTAAGAGAAGGTGTATCATCATCTAATATGCGACTGTTACGAACGGCCGCAGTTGATAAGGTGACTACAGATGCAAAAGAAGTAGCATTAGCAGCAGTTTATGGTGATAAATATAGAATACCTATTAATCATCCAATTCTTGATTCACATGGTGTGTTTTATCCAAAAACCTTAAAAATACCCTATCCTTTAAAATTACACTTCCTGGAAGTTCGGAGATTAGTATTACAAGTGATTCATCCAAATCATATACATATAGTCTATCAAATATTGAGCTTGAATATGAGTGTATTGTTAGTGATTTTCTTTCACGTGAAGCACAAGCAGCTTATCAAGTTGGTAGAGGTTTCTATTATGAAAATGTTCTCCTCCACAAGACATTCACAATTAATTAAGCCACAGTCTCAGTAATAAATGAACATGTTAATATACCAAGACGTTCTATGACCGGTATTTTGTGTTTGTTTATTGAATCATATACCGTATTTAAAAGAGACTCGGAAAATGTGTTAATCCGAAAATTGCCCAAGTAGATGTTAATATTGATGGCATACCCAATAAATATTATTCAAAAGGTATGCTACATACTGATTTTTGGAATTTTATCAGAGGAAGATTTGGTGAAACTGATAATGTTACGCAAAAATATTTCTATTCTGATAAATTTGCTCTATGGATTGATTTGAGAATTTATCCTACTAATGATATTCATGGTAATATTCATAGTAATTCTTGGATGGAACTCGAATGACTTGCTTTGCTTGGGCTTTTCTTTTTAAAGGTTTACGACCAGCTCCACTTTGAGCTTGCGAAGCATCATGGGATGTTAACGCTCCAATAGCTTTCTGGCTTCTCTTTTTTAGCGAATCACCGACCGAATCACCATGCATGACATCTTGTGCCACGCCTAATCCTTCTTTGAGTGAACGGTTTCCCACTGTTTTAATACCAGATCGTAAATGAGGGATTGCCCATCGGTATAACCCGTTAACAATAAAACCCAGTCCATAAACACGTTGAACCATACCTCCGTGAAAGGCAGGAAGATGTCAACCTTTCTGTTCCGCCTGCTCGAGGTAATACTTTTTTAAATATTCTGGGTTCAATTTTCACATCTTGATCAATGAAAGTAAAGTGAAGCACTCCTGAGATGAAGTGTTATCAGCAACCGTCCGGTTTCAAATGGCACAAGCTCGGCAGAATCACGCCTTATATTGACTTCGATGGTGTCAAATTCTTTCCTGCTGACCGGTAGATACTGTGGGCTCACAAACGTTCTGGCGACTCGTTGACCATCTCCACCTTCAACAGGAACAATTCTCAGCAAAGGAACTTGAGAATTACCAACACACTGTGATTCTACAATATCGCAGTAAACATAAACGTTGTGAAAACCGTGATCCATGTCAGCTTCGCGTTCGGCTATTGTGGTTTTCTGATACGAAACATCAGTACGGAAACCCAGCATGACACCATTTTGAACATGAATAGTTACTTTTCGGTTGAGCTTCTCGTAGGAAAACCAAATATCGTTTTTGTAGATAGATTATTGCAGAAGAGCATTTATTGCTTCAATAATCTTTTTCATAGAAGCATAGTGACCCGGTGGGAGTGAATAGCTGTCAAGTGGCACACCCGGTTTAATTAATTTTACAATATAAAACTTATTCCATTTCGATTTCTCGTGAACGTTGTTCTAGGTATGAGGGTACTGAATTTCCGTAATAGCCACTTCCCAGTCATCTAAGAGTTTGATAGTTTGAGTCAAGGGAGTTTGACTCGATACTCTGCTAAAGTAATCTCGGGAAAGATATCCATAGAATTGTTTGAAGGGAGCCAGGGAAAAAACTGTGTTTTCTCCATGACGATCGGTACGAAGTAATTGATCTTATCAAAAACAACCGACTATTTATAAAAATAAGAAGCTTTATTGAATAACAACCAATTACAATGATGGCATATCACTAGCGGGACCCAGGAATTAAACTTATCCGGGTATCCCTTCCATTCCACAAGATATTCAACTTTTCCTTTCATTTTAAGCTTTTCAATCTTATAAACATCACCCTCTTTTTCTACTTTCTGTAGTTTTTTTTCATAGAAAGCTCCTTGTAAAACTTCATCTTGCTGATCCTCGACTCGATAGACGGGCGGACGCGTTGGTAACCGCTCGCTGATGGTGAATAGCTCCATGCTCCAGTTGGGTGTATAACCCTTGTCAAAAGTTATCTTCGTTTTACTGATTCTAACTTGATCGCCAACTTGAAAAATATCAAATTGTGGTATAGGTGCTGAGATTGATTTACCATAGAGTGTTTCCTACCCTACAGCTTCATTCCTTTTATTGACCTGGCTGGGTTTCATCTTGATGCTTCTGTGAAAACTGTTGTTGTAGGCCTTGACTAAATTGGGTAACACGTCAACATACTTCCAAGTGTTTTTGTAAGTGAAATAACGGTACATTTTATTCTTAAAAGTGCGGTTAAAGCGTTCAATGACTGAGGCTTTGATTTCGCTGTTAGTAGCAAAAAAGTGAACGTTCTTTTTCCTCAAAGAACCCTGAAGTTTGTGATTGAGAAATTCTGTTCCATGATCATAATGTACATGCACAGGTGATTATTCGACAAATAATGACTTCCTGGCATATATCAGTGCCCACAATCATGACCTGTGTTTGCTTACAGTCAAACAAGCTCACGCGTTGACCCGTAGAGTGGATTAATCAAATCATTCGTCGATTATTCGTTTTATCTGTGCGAATGGGATTAACCGAATACTGCAATATTAAAACAAAGAATCAGGTCGAAATTCGACTTGTGATTTGATAAAATAAATCAGATAAAACAAAGGTGGGTAAAAACCTTGGAGAAGAAGTCTATGTCAAATTTCATGACCATGAACGCTGGAGATTTTGAGCTTCAATTTCAATCACTTGACGAATGTTATCGTTAGTAAACTCCTTGTATTTTCTTCTTCAAGTGTCTTCTTGACTCCCAGTTAGATATTGTCGATTGAAGGATTCAAATATCTTTGTTAGATAAACAACTATTGCTTAGTTAAACGATATATTGTCGAATAGTATTCGATAAATGCCTTCCTGGCACGTAAACACAGAAAAGATTCCTAGCCGCCAAGCTTTCTTGGTCTTCCTGTGTTAATCATTAACCAATCAAAATTCAAATATTGAATTTAAATTTGATTTGAATTTTGCACTCTTCGTTTTCGACGATGCAAATTAAATTCAACTGAAAAATGAAATCGACAATCAAACATTCAAATCATTAATCGACTCTAGGGGTCAACGCGTGAGCTTGTTTGACTATAAACTAAAAATAAAACTAAACATGCAACAACAACAAGAAATCAAATTTCATTGAGCTTTCAATGCTTTGGATATTTCATTACAGTTATCCCTTATTATATCCAATAACAGAACTTAACTTAACTTAATTGCTCATATTTTACAAAAAGCAAGCTAATGAATGGTTGTTTTTAGTTTAAACGATGTTGGTTAGACTTCCACTGGGACCATGTTTTAATACTGAGTTTAGATCAGTTACGTTCGCAGTATTTTACGAAAAGGAAAAAATAATACCGTCATGATTATACAACTGATTATTTTTATCGGTAATCCACCATAATAATCTGTTCATAATTAAATGTTCTTTGTCAATGAATTTCCACAAAGAAATATTAAACAATCGCTTTTCAATTCTAATCAGAGGAATGTTAACGAACGAGAATGCTAACGAACTTGATGACATAAAAGGAGTTTGTGTTGTTAACTTTCCATGAATTGACTGAGTAGTACAATGGCGTAAAGCGCGGATACATCAATGCAGAGGTTCACGTCTCGAATCCTGGCATTGGTAATCAAAGACTTCCTATTCGTCAAAAATCGCTATCTAGTAACTAAAATTATTTCCAAGTGTGATGATGTTTAAAGGGGAAGGTAATATTTGTACAAGGAATTAAAAATACAAGTGTTAAAACTCAGAGATATTGACTCGCGTTATGTAATCCACCTGCTAGATTATCAAAAATAATGAACACTTTAAAACAATGAGAGTGTGCATTAAATTAAAGTGCTTATGAAGTCAAAAATGGCAAATATTTCCCTCAATTCTAGACATCTTAGTTAATCGATTCCCGTTGTCAGAATTCAATTTGAAGCAATTGGGAATATTTTATCGACCGACAACCGATGTTGTAAAGCGCTTTCAAAACTGATTGCTTGTCGGCAATAAACTCGGCAAAAACTCACATTTTTCAAATTTATTATCACACTAATACATTAGTATACTATTATTGAAGTGTGTTTGATTTACGTAAACACCGTAATAAATCAGTTTATTTCGTATATTTTTGTGACACTCGTTGAATGCTACACTAAGATATTTTTTTTTCCTTGAGATATAAATAATTAGCGTCCAACAACCTATGGTCTATCCCAAATCGCGCGCTCTCATTGGCTACTCAACCATGGGCTATTGGGTGATAGCCCATGGTTGGGGAAAGCGCTGGTTTTGTAAACTTTGAAAAAGTTTCTTGATTCTTCTATTTCTTCAAAAACAGCTTAGTACTAAATATAATGCTATTTTTTTTTTTTCTTCAAAATATGGCAAAGTTTGACCTATAAGTTGCTGGATCGGCTAAACGAGACTCCGTCTCGTGGGATATTGACCCGTAGCCCATTCGGGCTTCGGGTCTAATTGTTAATTATACTTTACCATGTGTTTGTATATGTATATTATATCCTTATGTATATTATATACATAAATCATATCTTTATTTATAAAGCTCGAACTGACTGTACGCTAGCTCGTACGCTTATCGAGCTGGTCACGCGAGAGAAACCTGTGTCTCTAAATTCACGGTCTACCTGGCACAGGAAGCCCAAAACGTCACTTTCACGTGCGAATAACTCCCCCTGGATTTGCCCGATCAGGCTTATACATTTATCATTTTAAATCTCACGATGTCTAGAATTGAGGGAAATATGTCCCATTTTTTTACTTCATAAGCACTTTAAGGTCAAGCATGTCTTTACCGGCCATTTGCGGTTAGCCAACGACACGATATTTATTTCACAAAAAAAAGTGTTTAATATTATAATTGTTTGCAAAGTTATCGGCCACCATATGTTTATATTCTATTCAGTCATTTTCATGTTATCCAAGATTCGAACGGGTAGGTAATTGGACCGCGTGCTTCTTGCGATTGATTACTCGCAAAATTAAAGTGTCTTAACATAGTTAATAACCATTATGACTGGGTTTACGAGAATTTAGAATTTATTCTCAATCAATCAGTCAATCAATCAAACAATCAATCAATCAATCAATCAATCAATCATTCAATAATGAAATAAAGAACAAAGAAATATAGAAAAAATGAAGTAAATAGACCTACTTGTTTCACAGTTTGATCCAGTGTATCCTGCGACACATGTACAATTGTAACCATTGACCTGATCTTTACATGTTGCATTATTTTGACAAGGGTTGCTGGAACACTCGTCGATATCTGGAAAGGAGAAATTTATTGAAGTATATACATATGCTTTTTTTCGAAATAAAGGTCTATAAACCTACTTGTTTCACAGTTTGATCCAGTGTATCCTGCGACACATGTACAATTGTAACCATTGACCTGATCTTTACATGTTGCATTATTTTGGCAAGGGTTGCTGGAACACTCGTCGATATCTGGAAAGGAGAAATATATTGAAGTATATACATATGCTTTTTTTCGAAATAAAGGTCTATAAACCTACTTGTTTCACAGTTTGATCCAGTGTATCCTGTGACACATGTACAATTGTAACCATTGACCTGATCCTTACATGTTGCATTATTTTGACAAGGGTTGCTGGAACACTCGTCGATATCTGGAATAAGGTAATATATATATATTAAAGTGCAAGTATCACCAAAAATAAGTGGTTTTATTTTATCATCATTAGATCATTAGTGGTTGCTTTATACCTAATATCATTTTAAAAATTTAAAAAACATCGAAATCCATGTTATTTTGCGCAAAAAATCGAGCGTATTCGCCAAGGTCAAATTCAAAGTCATATGACGTTCCGTATCTGTGACGTATGAAGAGGAACGATTGTCACACAACACTCGTGCGGATTTGAGGGAAAGTTTGTCATCGACACAGTTTTTTCAACAAAAAAAGGATTTTAAAAACAATTTTATGGATAAACTGTCAATGGATATTACTTTTCTGTAAGTACAAAATTATAATAATTGTAACTATGCTGTCATGGAGTTGTTGTCGTTTTAATTTGATGCATTTTTCAGTCTTTTCGACAAATCTTCACTTACAATCAATTCAGTAGTCTTTTCAACAAAAACGTGCTCAAAATTACATTTTAGACGAACAATACCATTCGTTCAGGACTGTTTTGAAAAGCTTAGAATGTTGTACAAAGGTTAGACATATCTGGTATTGTGTATCTTCTATATGATCAGTTTTAATATTTTATTTAAAATGCAATTGTTTTGAAACGGGTGAAACCTGAACCCAGCTGCTTATCGGCCGTGTTTGACGTTCTTGTACCAGTGTACTTTTACTTTTCTAACTTCACTTAGCAGTCTCACAAGACAAACAGTGCACTGTATTTCTGTATGAAAATAACCTTATTGTTTTTATGTTTTTTTCATGCTGAAAAGAGATCATTTTCGTAAACTGTGTGATTTTCCGTAGCAGTTGAAGAGAAACCATTGAGTTCGATGCGTGACAAATTCATAATTTTTCGTCCGTTAACTGACATTTTACGTTTTATACATTTATTTTGGTAAATGTGTGTTGTAAAAAATCCAATAGATACATTTCCTAAAACAAAAATGATTAAATTTGGCTAACTCTGTGGCCGGTTCTCGTTTAGAATAGGCGTTTCTTGTTGGTTTGCCGGTGTGAGCAGCGATGAAAACTGCTATACGCTGATCAGTACGAGATCAGTACTGCTCTTTTGTTTTTAGTTCACATCGGCTTGTAGGTTCGTTGATAGTAGAGATAATAACCAAATTAATGAAG
The DNA here is from genome assembly GCA_949775045.1 of Metridium senile. Lineage (NCBI taxonomy): Eukaryota > Metazoa > Cnidaria > Anthozoa > Actiniaria > Metridiidae > Metridium > Metridium senile. Next base: position 15,600,174 of record OX459101.1, on the reverse strand, counting down.
ACATAAATGTGAGAAATAACAATTCATATCACGCTTGTATATACGGCTAGATCAATCAAATGATATTAATGAAAACCTGCTTTTGACAAGTAAGATTAAATGTTTGCAAGAAAATAACGTAAAATGATCGATACGCTGTGCTCAATCGATGCTCAACGAACTATCACAAAACAAGGTTATTAGAATAAAAAATTCTAAACACCAGTGGACTTTCTTTGGACTGAATCCCAATGATGTTTTGATGGAATTGTCAACAAAGTCCCGTGAAGTGAAGTGTCTTGAACATATACAACTATTTCAGACAAATGAATTTTATCCATAAACGTGAAAGAACTGTGTTTTTCGGTAATTTATACAAAGAAACATCATCTGCTTTTGTGCAGCTACAATTTTGGACCACACATCGCATAGGCATTGAGCAGGTTTTCGTGATTTTATTAAAACTACAATGTACAATGAGCAGACAACAAACGATGCTGCTCCCGGCCGCATGAAAGCGTTCCTTTTGCTACGTCACAGCTAATTTGCATAATTTCTTGACTTGCGGCTTCGACGATGTATATTTTTCGATTTTTTCTGCACTTTAATAAAAATTAAATAAATTTTGGTTAAATGACATTTGGATTCGAAAATAAATCATTGAGAGCAAGCGTTTCAAGCAAAGTTTATTTTTCGTGATACTTGCACCTTATAGTAAAACATGTCTTTACCGGCCATGTTGCGCTTTGCAAACGACACGATATTTATATTAAACAAACAGTCTAATATTATAATTATTTGCCAGGTTATCGACTACCATATGATTATAATCTATACATGCAGTCATTTCAGTTTTATGTTATCCAAGATTCGAAAGGGTATGTAATTTTACCGCATGCTTCTTGTAGTTGATTACTGGCAAAACTTAGTCAATAACCATTAACTATGGAAATCACGATCTCATTCTCCCGCAATGCAACATCTACGCGTAACTTCAGCAGAACCGTCCACACCAACCAAAAACTGATATATTTTGCAGTGCTTTACAATTCTAAACAAATGGTGAAACTATTTTCACTACATAGAACTCGAAATACTGGCACTTGTTGCCCCATTTTTCTTAGTTTAGTCGTGTTTTTTAAAACGGTTAAAACCGTTCTGTCTTCCTAATTTTGGTTCACTCCACGTGTTATGTTTGCTTAGTCATGTTTGCATAATTAACAATAATAGTATCGATAAATGAATCATTTATGTTCACATCGACCGTTGTAAAGTAATAAGTTGTCTAGACAAATTGTGTATGATTCACGGTAGAAATCACTAACTTTGCTTCATTGGCATTTTATCTAAGCATGATTTAAACAGGAAGTCTTACCTTTTTTACACCAAAGGGGAATGTTTTTGCTGCCCGGTTCCTGTAATATAAAAAAAAAATCAAAAAGAACTGTTTCATCATTCTTAAGATATGTAAGTCTAAATGTAGGTTCAATCATTAAGATACTATTTGAGACAATAGGCATGTACTCGTTTGTGCATTCTTTAACTACAATTCTACCATCACTTTCGCAACGAGCTTGAAATTTCCTTTATTTAATTGATATAAAATTCGTCTATTTTTATGCCGTTTTGAGGGGGTCAAATCGCCGGCCGGCGAAGTTAGAACATATATCTACATAGTACTCTGTGGCCGAGTGAACTCAACAAAATGACCTCCTAATTCATAGCTCAGTTGGTAGAGCATTGTACCGGTTTCGAAAGGTCATGGGTTCAAATCCCGTTGAAGTCCCCAAATATTTTTCGATCTTCTATAATTGCAATTACAACGGGGTAAAGTTTTTGGTCTGGTGTTTATTTTCTCTTTTCCTTTGAGGAATTGCCCCGGTCCCGACAATAATTCGTTTTGGCATTTCACAAGCCATGTTTACATGATCTCGGTTGTCCTGGATCCTAGGTAGAGCAAATGTTCAAATTTGTAGGCAATGAGTTTGATATTGGGGTATTGAAAACCGCTAGACCGCATAACAAATTAGACAAAAAGCGCACAAAAATTTGCAAAAAAACTGTTACCGTAATAAATAAATAAAATTTGGCCAAAACAAAACAAACGCAAGTGAAATGACCTAAATGATATATTTTCACCATCAAACGACAATTTGGAAAAACCCCTGTACGCACAGATAAAAATAACCGATAAAGCCTTGTCGATTTCTACCCCAATAAAGCAACAAAACAGAGTAAAAATGAATCTTACAGGTACAAAATCATGTTACGTAACTGATTTTCGAGCCAGAACTCTCAAAGGACCCTAAAAGGTGCGCACAGGAAATATTTTTATCCTAAAAGGTACGCCGATCACCTCTACCACTTGGACAAAGGGAGTACCCTTCCCGCTCAAACCGCACCTATAAATGCAAAACCACAGCAAAACCGCACCAAAAATAACGCGAAACTGCATAAAAGCAAACCCTTACGCCGCCCTCAATACTAGTCAACTATTCTAAACCGTGATAATCGGTTCGGTATAGTACATATATCAATACATATATGTTATTTACCGGCTGGGAGGTCCGTATAGTGAAAAACTGCCCGAGGTCTTGGATGTACGGACCGAGGTCCGCCGACCGACCTCTAGCCAATAAATAACTTATTTATTTTTTTTATTCTCTCTCTATATTAAATTAATGTTTTTGATATTTTACGACGCGCGTTGCTTTCAAATGGCTTCCCAGTAGTTTTACTGAAAAAGAGCGGGTTGTCAGAAACCGGTTTTCATTCAGTGTGACGGCGCCTCGATAAACTTACAGAAATTTTAATGCCAAAATATTTTAAATTACTGCAGCTTTCTCCATCATTCCAAATCAAATATCGTTTAAAGAGAAAGGGTTTTGTTTATATCTCAACATCAAAGAAAGTCAAGAAACAAAAAACAAGTTTATACAAAGGATTTTAGCTGACACGAACACTGAGTGAACCAAGATGGATGTTGAAACGAGTTGAAATTCGTCGTTCTTGTGGACGTTTGCATCAAGAAAAAAGCCTACTGAAGCTTATTTTTCGATAAATGATAAGAAATAAGAAATTTACTCGAAGTCACCGACAACTGTTGAAGGAATTAATTTGTCTGTGTCGTAATTTATGAAGAAGATGAAAGTTGAAAGCATTAGGATCGCTGACAGGACTTTGAATCAAGCAAATCGACCTTTTTCAAGATTGTTTATCCTTTTGTGTGCAGAAAAAAAAAAGACAAGAACACTTCCTTACTTCAAAAACGTTGTAGACTTTGTACATAAACTTCTCGTGAATTTATAGCATTTTAAAAGTGACTGAAAAGCAACGACATATCTCATCAAAAGATAGCTCAATTCACCGCTGTGTTGTTTACAACATAGTTAATAATCGATTAACTATGTTTACAAGGAATGCTAAAAACTACAAGTATATTTTTCAACTACTATTGAGTTATGTGAACGAGCTTTATATTCTTTAGAAAATTACAAAAAACTTTGTGTATTCTCTCGTGAGTTTTTGCAATATTGATTTGATTTTCTCAACTTTTACTTGTCAAAATGTTTGCAAAAACAATGCTCGCCACGTAGCTTTTAATTTTCTCTCAGTCGGTTATTGCATTCTGTCAGTGTCATTTGGTGAATTCAGAATTCTAGATCTCCTACTATTTTGATCGATAAATATTACCATAATTAACAATTACCTATTAAAGAAGATTTTTCAAATTTTTCAAAAACCAACGAACAGGATACCGCGGACCGGGCAGATCGTGAAAAACTGGCCCGCTCGCTAGCCAATCACAGCGCACGAATCACAGGATACCGGACCGCAAAAAAAAAAAAAACGATATGGATCAAACCGAAGTAAGAATAAAAAATTAGAACAGTTTGAGCCGATTTGAAAAATACAACAAAGAACAACTATTTTTAAATGATATTAAATATTAAAAGGATGTTTGGTTTGGAATCACTCTTCAGAAATTTTACTTTAAAACATTGAAAATTATTTTCACATTAAACATTCTCTTAAAAATCCCAAATATAAATGTATGAAAATTGTTTATAAATCGTTACTGACTTACCTCAAAACTGTAGTGAGTGTAGTTCTCGTCGTGTGTCAAACCTACACCATCACAAAAGTGAAGGAGGGATAAAAGCTCACAGATGTGAAAGCCGTTACTCTCAGGTGTGGTTTTAAAATTAACCGATGTACACCATGGCTCACTAGAGCAATCAAAGACACAGGACATCTTATTGGCGACTTTAGCTGACTTCTGTTGAAGGTTTTCTTTGTGCTGCGTAGAATTTATTTTTTGATTGGGAAATATATATATGTGTTCTTTCTGGAACTCTAGAGTACAGAAACTTTTGTGTACTCCAAGAACAAGTAAAACAAGAACAGAGACCAACATTGACGACATGGTTGGTGATGTGATGTTCACGCCTTGTGTTCTGCTTCTTTTATAGACCCATGTTTTTAACACATGGTTACCATCACAACTAAAAACAAACACAAAATGGACGTTACATCATAACATGTAATTAATATTTTACCAGCTTACGTATTATTTTGTTTTGTAAGTTATTGATAAGAACAAGAAAAGGGACAACTTGGAAGAACAAGAAGAACAAGGACAAAAAAAAAAAAAAAAAGAGAAATAAGACGGAAAAACATGAAGAAGAAAAATGATATTTATGGAAGATCACTTTTTCAAAAATGTGATTAATTTGCCTCCGGGAATATTTTTATCCTTTGAGGACTTTGAGCCTCTCATTATTCATAAATTGTTTTCTAAAGTTTTTTTTTTAACAGCTTTATTGGGCACGTATTAGTTTGACTTACAAAACAGATTTACAAAACTGATTTAATGAAAACACACAGGACTGATCACAGACGATTAATTAAACGAGCCTAATGGGGTTTGCGCGAACGGGACACAGGTCACATGCGAGGCGCACACCCATTGTAAAAATACATATATTAATAATGACGAATTGTGAATAACGATATAAAACTAATTATAAATAACTAAGAAACTAGGACATACATTAATAATAAATTAAATAAAAATCTTGTCGGAGAGTGGATTTGATGTCAGTACGCCTCCGCCTATCTTGTCAATACTGTCCCTTTCTTGATGACATGTCACCCTTCTCACTAACATAATGTTAGTGGGGGAGCCGGTTCAAACGCATGTCACATTTTTAGATATTTATATACCTTCTAATTACCTCTAGGGAATTTGACTGAATTCATTACTATGTCTTCACCAAAAACTAAAAAAAGAAAACACTTATTACTCGAGATTCCTGTGGAATCCGAGTATAGGTTTCGTCTTTATTTTTCATCTTCAATGCCAAAATGCCTCGCAAGCGCAGTATGGTCAATGTCACTTATGCACACAAATATACGAAATAAACTGATTTATTACGGTAATTCGGTGTTTACTTAAATCAAACACACTCCAATAATGATAATAAACCATTAACTAATTTATTAGTGTGATAGAAAGTTTGACAAATGTAACTTTTCGCCGAATTTATTGCCTAGAAGCGATCAGTTTTGAAGGCGCTTTAATTAAGAACCCGGCCGGGCCGAAACACAAACACAACAGTACTTCGATTCAAATCACGTAATAAAACACATGTTATTCTGTGTATGATTTAACCTAAACACTCCAATGATGATAATAAACCTTTAACTAACGTATTAGTTTTATAATAAGTTTGTCAAATGTAAGTTTTCGTTTTGATCTTCTGTGATCTTCCTTTGTCTTTTTAATGTATTCCAAAAGTACAAATGTTCTATTTGTATGAGTGAACGTTTTTGAAATTAGGTGTATACATTAAAATTATTTTGCACATCAAAGAGAATCCCGAGATTACGCAGTTGTGCGTCTTGTTAATGTTAAACAAAAGGTCTATTCAAATAAAATCGATTTTCCGTGTTTATTTGTTTTTTTTTATATCAACGTGCTTAATGGAAAACGTCTCACATAATCATGTTTTTATTAGCTTTTAAAGTAAAGATCTTAAAAAATCTTAAAATTTAGCAGTTTTTCAAAAATATTAGGAAGGGAAGATCATGTATTTGTAAAACAAAAACACCCGAAACGTTTTCCTTCTTACGGATAAGTTTCATTAATCTATATACCTTTTTCTAAAACACGAGCTTAGGGCGATGTGCAAGGGCGCTGTTTTCAGATACAAAGCATGATGGGAAATTACGTACTTGTATTATTTTCTGTCCGCTAAAGTAAAACCCCAAAATGAGTGTTTCTGTTTTATTTGTAAAAAGTACAAGCATTTTAGCAACAGACAAATAAAACGTCAACAAACATAAGTTGAGATATATTTTAGCGGGGAGAAAAATTGCAAGGGACCAGTTACCCATCAAACTTTATTCTAAAAAATGGCTATCATTCACATCGCCTATTACAATGGATGGTTCAAAATATCCACCAACGCAATATCAATATTTTGTTCACGTTCGTCCTTCGTTTCAGCAAAACAATATTAAGAAAAAATATGGATGTTTATTTCATGAAAGAGCATATGATTAACGAAAACTTCGTTTAGAAGAAACATTGATATGGCTTGCAAGCGTCATTAAAGAGATAATTATCGCATGTTCTAGGGAATTTCACGGAAGATTATCTTTTAAAAATGTCTTATTCAAAAACTATTAAAAAAAAACACTAATTATTGTTAAACAAAATATCTATTCGAATGAAATCGATTTTCTGTGTTTAATTGGACCCTGTATTCAACGGGTTTAATGGAACACGTCTCACGTAGTCATCTCTCTTAATAATTTATATTTAAAGATCAATTTGATCGTAGACATCGTCTATAAACTGATAAGTAGTTTTAGGCCTAGGTTATACGTCGAATCTCACTTGTGCCGAATACAATTACAACAAAGAAGACCGCCAAGTTATCTATTGTTTGAATTGTATTCGGCACAAGTGAGATTCGACGTATAACCTAGGCCTAAGAGAAAATCATTGCGAATCTACTTCATAATTAATGAATTGAAACTATTATGAATGCTTCTTTGTTAAGCTTTTAAAGCAGTCAGCATTTTAGGTCAACTTTTGTCAATATAGAATCTATTTCACTTTTTGTGTCAAATCTGTTTTTGAGTCATTCGTTTTTTGAATCTACTTCATAATTAATGAATTGACACAATCATGGTTGCCTCTATGTTAAGCTTTTAAAGTAGCCAGCATTTAAAGTCCACTTATTTTGTCAATAAACTTGTAATAGCAAAGTATAGAAGAATTTTTTTTTATATAAACATATTTTATTCAGATATTAACCCCAAGAGCAAGAGCTCATCGAGGGGGTCTATATATCTTCTAATATATAGAAGAAATGTGTTTTTTTTTTTTTTTTTTTTTGAGGCGACTACAAAAAATAAAGTCTCTAGGTAAATTCTTCAGAGGGATAAGCATGAATTGAGCATGCACAACTTGTTAGCGTTACCCCAAGTAAAAAATATTAGTGCGTTAATGCAAAAAATCCCCTCCTTTTAATAATTTTTGTGCTTTTTATAGAAGTACTATTTTTATTAGTCGTTCCTTCTCAAGCCACTAAAGGACATTTCGGCAAAACTCAAAGTAACTATTTATTTTCTGAGACTTTTCCAGTTGATAAAAGTACATTAAACACAACGACCGTACGTCCCGAACAAAATGGCCACTTTTTGTCAGCTCGATGGTCTGAATAAAGGATCAAAAGGCGATTTTCGGTGTGATAAAAAATGGCATTTAAAAAAAAAATGGGCGGCGAAGATATATTTTTAGTAACTCTGATGTTATACATTGAGAATTTTATTTGTTTTCAGTTGGTTTATATCCACTTTTGAACAACAAGAAAATATGAACTCGACATTTTGTGGACGCCATTTTGAAAGTGAACAAGAAGGAAACGACAACTTTTTTGCTGTTTCTTCGAAGAGCTTTTCGATAAAATAATCCACGGTTTTAGACCAATGGGATTGCTCGGT